>JAOBAT010083974.1:0-42377 GCA_026413305.1 Hydrozoanthus tunicans
CAGTCCTCTGGTCCATGCCGGCAAAATATCTATTTCTGCCAGTTTCACAAAGCTCAATTGTCAGAAATATCATTTTTGTTAGGTCTGTTCCAAAGACGTTGTGGTTTTAGAAATTTTCACGCTCATGCACAGTGCGTATGACCCGCTGTTTTGGCGGGCCACAGGTTTACACATCATCGAATCCCATCGCCTAGACAAAACAACGGGAAATAAACACTGCAAATGATTATGAATTACCGTACAAAAGCAAAAAAAAAATTATATCTCGGAAACTATAATATTTGTAAGAACTGTGGCCAGCCAAAACAGCAGGATATACGCAAAGTGCATTAACTTATCGCTTAATCTTTCCTCTACCAGGGAAAGAAGTAACACATACTGACACATTGTTCTAGCTGTATCCGAACCCAGCTTGAAGGACGTCTTCATAAAGTTTGCCCAACTCTAGCAAAAGAAAATGAGGGGACAGAGAGGGACCCTGCCAGTCCACACCTTGGTATGTGTCAATTCCACTAAAGCTGTTTATAGGTTGGCTCTCGAACAGAAGAGCGTTTTCCGAGAAGTCCATATCGAGGCTAACCTCGATCTGATGTGGTTAGTGAGTGCCGTGTATAACGGCGGAGAGCGTTGAGGGAAGATGTGTCAATAAAAACGATTTCCAAAATATATTTCTTAAGGCGGGGGTAAACCCAAACTATTGATAAATAGTGAGGAAGTTGAAAAAGATATTTGAATAAGAAGAAGTTTGAGTAAAGTCAGCAAACCGCCCTTATGGCAAGGGACTAGTACAGCTTTGGTTTGAGGACGGTTTGGCCATTTTACATCAAATATCAACTTCAAAATACATTTTTCAAACTTCCCAAAAAAATCACCAAACTCAAATTCTCTTTAAAAAAACCAATCTTCAAAAAATAAAATAAAACTCGAAACTCATCCAAAAAATCCTAAAACATTCAAGCTGAGTCCTCTTCATACCATCTGTGTTATAAGCGATACGATTCTGCAGATTCACATCATGGACAGAGATAGCGTAAAAAACATGAAGAAAAGTGGCCACAAAGCGCGCTTTACGTGTACCCCCGCCTTAAGGGAGAAGTTTACAGAGGGTATGATGCAGACGTTATACGAAAAACAGACTTCCTAATGAAACCAAAAATAACTTTAGTGGGATTGACATACTCTGACTAACGTGATAACGACCTCACTGTCCCTTCCCCCCTATTTTCTCTTGACTCCCGGTCATTTCAGACTCATAAGAACTAAAAATGAATTGTGGTTGTGGATAGTCGGATAATAACTCTTTTGACGGATTCAGAAAAACTGCGCACGCTCCTGCTGTATAAGACTGATTGCTCAACATTTGTTTATGGCACGTTACCAAGAAACGATAAAATACAAATTAAAAAAAAGTGTGCATTTTAAAATCATAAATATGGCTTACCTTTTAAAACACCAGAGAAGAGTGGCCGTATATTGTCAAATGTGCTTTGCCCAACTGCTTGAAACAGTTCAAAATCCAGAGCAGTTGCAGGAATTGATTCCTCATAAACGATCTGCCTTAAAGCTGCTATAGATTTCGGTAACGCCCGGTAAAAGTGAGGCCGCGATATGGAGTCCAGTACTATTACATTAATATTGATTCTTTCCCTTTTGCTATCAAAAGGTCTTGTGTTTAAAACTGGAGGAAATACTAGCACTTGAAATATTTCTCCACATCTAAGGAAGAGGAAGTCAAACCCAGCTGCAATATTTCTATAAACGTGTTGTAAAATTTTCTGTTCAGAGAATGGTTGAATACTTTCCATTCTAACTATTTTTCCGTAACTTGGGTCAATGGAGCCAACCTTCAAGGTTTTACCCTGGCAAATTAAGATGTTGCATTTGAGACTTTTAATTGGATCTTCAGTTGTTTTGTCGAAGCTGCAGATATCAGAGTGTTGCTTCTCCTCACAATGTCGGTTTTCTGTGTAGCCAGGTTTGCCATAGTAGCCGTTGGCGATCTCGCAGGACGAAGGAGTAGGGCTGAATGAATTAAAAACGAAAAGTTATAAGTTTCTTTTTATCGTATTTTACTTTTACTTTAAAGTAACACGTAAAAAGCGTATACGCGGGCAGTATTTGTACATGCTTATTATATAAAGGCCTGGGCCGAGCCTGTTTGTGTTTAAACTCCAAGCTTCAGTCCAATAGCTTGGTTTGTTGTCGGTTTGTACCATTTACTACTTCTAAACCCTCTAAACCATCCAATTTGCGTGAAGCCGAGCTGATACATCCTAAAAGATTGCACTCGAAGTTTATTTTTTTACTGTATAAAAGTCTTAAATTAGTTGTTCACCTGTGAGGCTTGCACGAAATGTTTTGTGGGTTTCTCTCCTCCCTGTTCACTGGTTTCCTCCTAATCCCCAGATACCGACAAATAGTTTCCTGTGGGAACTCTGCTTCTGGATGATTCTTTAAAAATGTATCAGTGAGCCAGGCAGGCTTAACTAGCGAGTTCCTTTGTGACAAACCTGCATCATTTAAGCCGGAGTCAATGACCACTAACCGATCGATGTTTTGTTTCCGCTTACAAGTAAATAGAATTTACTTTTTAATTTATCTTATTTTAACCTTTTGATGTTTTCTTGTTAGAGCCAATACTTTCCATGTTCAAAGTACAGGGGAACTTTCCTTTCCATCTTCAATAGTTGCTTTGTTTGACCGTGACCATGACCGTGACCGTGACTGTGACCGTGACCATGGCCGTGACCGTGACCGTGACCGTGACCATGTTTTTGACCGTGACCATGACGATGACCGTGACCGTGACCATGACAATAACCATGACGATGACGATGACGATGACCATGACTGTGACCGTGACCATGGCCGTGACCGTGACTGTGACCGTGACCATGACCGTGACCATGACCATGACCATGACCGTGACCATGAACGTGACCGTGACCATGACCGTGACCACAACTGTGACCATGACCATGACTGTGACCGTGACCATGACCATAACTGTGACCATGACCATGACCATGACCATGACCATGACTGTGACCATGACCATGACCATGACCATGACCATGACCATGACTGTGACCGTGACCATGACCGTGACCATGACCGTGACCACAACCGTGACCATGACCATGACTGTGACCATGACCGTGAGTGTGACTATGATCTTGGCCATAACTATGACAACAACTAGGGTTGTGACCATAACAAAACCGTAGTTAAAACGATAACCACAGCCAAACTAGTTTATCGAAAATGGTACTCAAATAAACTTCGTCAACATCGTAACAATAGTAAGACTATAATGTTATGTGCGCAATGTTAACATTTACTTACTGTGATTGAAAGTGTGAAATAATGTCCTTTGGTCCTTTGCCGCTTTCAGGAAAAGAAGCAAAGTAATTCCAGTACCAAGCGATAATACCACCAGAAACCTACAAAACTGTAGGAAAAAAACTGAAATTACATCGTTTACCGACTTCACCTTAAACTAACTTGCTTCTAATAAGATTGAACATGCAATTCCTTCTCTAAGTGATAACAAAATTGTAGTCTACGCAATAGCCGCTTAATTTTTACTATAGCTGTTAAATTTGCCGAGCAGAGACTGGCGTCTGCATGCAGGCTAACAAAATTGAGTTGAAACCGAGTAAGACTTGATCAGGGCGAATCAGTTACGGCGCTAGAACAAGACTGCTGTTGTTCAGTGTTGGTTTAGACTGAAATGTGTTGTTTGACTGTCTCGCATGCACGAGACAGTATTTGCTAGGCTGCATTGCGTGAATGTGAGAACCAAAACTTCGTATTTGAATGTTTTTGGTCAAAACTTGTTTAAAAATGTATGATTTGACAGTATACTGTTCGAGTCTGTCATGTTGCACTTTACTGTAGTGGAAGATTAAAAAATTTGTTTCAGTTTCGAATTTTCTTGCGACTAAAACGGTAAAAATTATGTAAGCGCCCTCCCTCCAATAAGCGCTCCCCCTAAAAAGATTGAAAATAAGCGGCACGGACTCTTGCGATGGAACGAGCCCCTGTGGTGTCAAATTACGAAAACGAAGCGCCATGCAAGTCGTTTTAATTAGGGTCCATTTTAGTAGAAAATAAATCAGAAGATGAAGCGCATACAATGAAATAATAGTTAGATACTCGGGGAAACATCAGTTGTAGAATTAGAATATCCAGGCACAGCCCGTGAGTATTCATTCTCGTACCCAGAGCCCACGCGGCCTACCGCGTGGGCTCTGGGTACGAGAATGGCGAGTATTGCATTGATCATCGGCGCGTGCAGCTAGTGTACGGATGATTGATCTTTCACTAGGCTGGTTCTGAATATATGATGAATTTGAAAAAAATTTGTGGGTTCTGAAGCATATCGAATACCCCGCACTTTACAGTAACTTATTTATTATAGTGCGCATTCGTGTTTTCTGTCTTTCGGAAGATTTGAAATTCCTCGTAGCTGAGTTTCGCACTCCCGGTTTGGCCAGAACTTCAGTCGAACACAATTTTAAGCAGTTTAAAAATGAGTCGCAAACTGCTGTGATGCGGTTCGTTAAGTAGTAGTTATACGGATGACCTCACGCGATGATTATGGTTGAAAAATTAAGCTTGGTAACAAGATGTTATGTAGCAAAATTGGAGTGAATATAGGACATTTATTGAACAAGATTTGTTAACAGTAATAACAAATATCATATAAAGGATGCTATGTGACACAGCGTAGAAAGCAACTCCCAAGATCGTTTTTCGGGGATGGGGCGCATTCTTCATCTCATGTAATTATTGTAAACTGTTTTTTTAATCTATTCAACAACAACTATTGCTCGCTAAATCTTGTAACTGAACGTGCAAAGCGACTCGATTTCTGCTAAGTTAGTAGTTAAGTCATTTATTATTTTTTTAGTAGCCTGTTTTTTTAAATCAGGTTTTGATTATTGTATGCTAATCTTCACGCAGCGAATCTTTTCTCTTTTGCATTAATTGGCTGAATTATTAGTCTACACTTTAATCAGCCATACCGGCTCAACTAGGCACTGTTGTAGATTCTTTAATCCTGGTGATGGCTTCGAGAGGATGCCGAATCGTCAACTTAAATCTTGTTGTTTAAACTTATTTATATGCTCTTGCGTTTGCAAAACCTTACTGATTAAGTTATCTCTGAATACCCGAGAACAAGCTAACCATGGGTTTATGTTAATTGTCTGTTTTCATTTTGCATCTGTAACCCGCGTCTACAACTGACCGTCGATTGACACATAACAAAGAGGGAACATTCGATTCTATAGTACAACTGGCTTACCATTTTTGCTCTTTCACTTGATTTACGAGCTTGTAATTTCCCTTGGCTCAAACTGCTCCTCGACATCTGGCTAAGAATTCAAAAGGCTGCTTTACAACGTTGTCTTCTGGCTCAAATAAACAATATCAACTCGTAACAAACTCCAGGGGGGAGGGGGGGGGTACTCCCTATAGTGGGATGGTAGGTATGACCGTCGTATTTTTTAGGGGTTAAAATTTTCAGTCCGATATTTTTTTAGGGGTTGTTAAATCAAATACTGTGGTAAGAGTCTGGTATTCTTTACGGTTGAAAACCCCCGAGCTATTAGACTGCCTGATGTTCTTATAAAATTGCTCTTATTAAAAAAGTGTGTATTCATAAATGGTGATGATTTTATTGTTCTTTTGTCTGTGTTCAAGTTAGCCCTACCAACCTTGTTTTTGGTAACAAATTGTTTTGAAAGTTTAACCCATTTGACTAATTTGAAGTTAGATAAAGAACGTTAAATTTGACGTCATTATTGAATATGGTCCATAAAGTGTATCTATCGATGAACAGAGCAAGTAAGCGAGTTTTATATTTCTTTTACAAAATGTAAATGGTTCGACAAGACTTTCGAGAAAGCTTCCGAGGCCAATCGGTCACTCATAGATTTGGCCGAGGCTCATTGTTCCTACTTTTTTTGGCCATTTGAGCCTCTATGTGTGGTTTAAATCGAAAAAATGAAGTTTTTTTTTGTTATTTTGCGTTGATCATTCTTTTACTACAAAAGCTTGCTTATCTCCCTACAAAGTATGCTGTATGCATGTTTACAACGATTGTAAGGAACAACCTTCAGGGTAGTGTTTAATTTGAAGCAATGATAATGATTCAAAGAAAAAAAATTGCCAATCATTTTTTGTAAAAAATGCTCAATCGAGCCCCGAGCCTCAGCTTGTTCTTCAATTTTTGCCAATCTGAGCCTCGTTGTTCTTATGAAAAAAAAACAAGAGTGTAGTGGGAAACAGAGGAGAATCCCTCAGACGAGAGACGTTTATAACCTCAAAAGTGATTTAGTGAATATTTTCTTTGCTGCGAGAAAGCTATTGACTACGTGGTCACTAAGTATGTGGTACATCTGTGTAGTATAGTCAGTAGTAGCTGGCACTGACTTGCTTGCGCCAGTTTGTCTCAAGAGACATACCTGAAAGAACTGCAATTTGGGAAATGAAAAAACATGTGATTTAAAATTGTTATCTCAGAACTTTAGTCAAGAAGCCCACCGAAAAGCAAGTTCTTAATGACACTGTATGAATTATTTGCATCAGGTTATCATCATAGATAAATTTTCTTCACTTTTTCTCAGCCTCAGCGTGTTCGTAACATGTTCTTCAATTTTTGGCAATTTTCAGTCCCGCGTGTTCTTATAAAAAGTTCCTTACTAAAAAAAAGAGTGTATTCTTAAATGGTGATGATTCTATTGTTCTTTTGTCTGTGTTCAAGTTAGCCCTACCAGCCTTGTTTTTGGTAACAAATGATTTTGAAAGTTTAACCCAAGAATGAGGCAGTAATTTGAAGTTAGATAAAGAACGTTAAATTTGACGTCATTATTGAATATGGTCTAGAAAGTGTTTCTATCGATGAACAGAGCAAGTAAGCGAGTTTTATATTTCTTTTACGAAATAAGGCAAACAAACAGCCAATAAATCCCCGCGGTGACGTATGCAGACACACTCTATTCATATTTAGAGTGCATCACCACAGCCAATCAGAACGCGCGTTATATTTCCTTTATTTTATAATAGGAAGTAGAGGTGATAAAACAAATGACGAAAATAAATCATTTCTATCTGTTTTACTTGCAGGGTTATTGGACCATTGTGTGCCTTAAGGCCCTTAACTTGCATGTTATTTTAAAGAGTTTCCTGGCGGTAGATTAAAATGACGTGCTACATGTTTGGAAGTACGTACGGCATGATTGAGCTCAACATATCTTAAAACTTAACTTTGTCTTTGGCTTGTTATACACTAAGTGCCAAGCTAGACGGGAACTAGGAGAAAAGGGGAGAAATTGAAATTGCTTTCGCATTTACTCCGTACAAACAAGGAGACGCAGAACCTTCGGTGTTATTTTTTCATTGAATGTCGTGCACTTGGCGATTTCACATTTCCAAAAGAATTTAACATGATTTGTCAAAAGACTGGGTCATATATATTGACTAAGGCTGATTGTTCGCAATTTTCCCCAGTCTCTACTTTTTAGCCTGCGTCGCAGACTGCCCAATCCTTATATTGAGCAGGCTACTACTTTTAATTCAGACCTGCAGCCAGGACGTTTTTGCCGGAGTGTGCGACTGAATGAGGAGGGGGACAAAATGAGCACCAAAGGCGCGAGTCTCAGGGAAAACTGGGTTGTTTGAGACTGAAATGTTAAAAGGGCAGGCAAAACCAACCTTAAAAACGTGGATATTATTCAAATTTTTGAATTTTAAAGTCGATTAAGAAATATACAGGCGAAAATGTTGCATTTTCAAATCATTGTGCACCTGCACGTCAAATACTCGAAAGAATCCTCAACTAGAGGGAGTCGAGTTAAGTTGGAAGAAGAAGAAGAAGAAGAAGAAGAAGAAGAAGTAGAAGAAGAAGAAGAAAAGAAGAAGAAGAAGAAGAAGAAGAAGAAGAAGAAGAAGAAGAAGAAGAAGAAGAAGAAGAAGAAGGAGAAGAAGAAGAAGAAGAAGAAGAAGGCAAAAAAGTGCGAGCTCACTTGCCGAATCTCCCCCTCCCTACGGGCCTGTAACTTAATTGTTCGTATTTCTGAGTAACATAGATATAGATTGTGTAACCGTTTGCTGAATTGCCTCTTTTTTATACAATAGCAAAAAGTTATTATATGATAAAATTCTACTTACAAATTAATTGAATAAAATCAATAATAATAAATTGAGGGCAAAATTGAAATAAGTAGTTCTAGATAAACTTGTTTTGATGAAATGTTCATGGTATAACGGGCGAATCTATGAATGTGTACTCGTTTTTCATGCCTAAACGCGTTTAATTTAGCACAAATGCTACTGCTAGCTCGACCGTAAACGGGATCTTTATTTGAGTTCCGTGTGTCCTTGTGAACGTCTAAAAACTCTACTTTTTTTCAATTCTTTTTTTGCATAATCTTAAGTTTTCCATCTAACTAGAGCTATATTAAGTCTTAAATATGTAAACAAAACAATATTAAAAGTGAATTTGTTGCATTTGTTTACCTTAATATGAATTCAAATGGACCGGCAGTAATGAGTAGTTCTTTGGTCTTTTCAACTGACCGACCAGTATTAGTATTCTTTGGCTTTTTAGGGTTAGATATATAGACTGAACAGGCTAGGCCAGGTTGAGTTGTTCAATATTAACTCTATAATCCAGAGCTTATTACTACGGCAACCAATTGGTTTGGTAGAGAATTCACAAAGGATTATCCGGCGATCTTCAAATCTTGATTAATCGATCGTACGCGATGAACAACTAAACAGAACGAGAGCCGGTTTTCCCCCTTGAACTCGTAATTGAGATTGAACGTTTTCTGCTTGAAACTTTAGAGATCAAATCAATATTTCTTCAAATCTATATTCCCCCTATTAGGTAAGATCAATCGAACGCTTCCATGGCTTCAACTGCTTATAGATTAAAATCGAAGCTCACAAAGAATCAGAGTGATGAGAAGACATTTCTTAAATAATCATCGTAAAAAACTTACCACGAAATTTCTTAATGGCGCTGCCCGGGCTGAAATTGAAATTGTCTGACCGTCTTCAGTATGATTGTCATAAAAGTCGGATTCAACTGTCCACAAGTACAAAGAAGCTAAGCTTTTTGAGTTTATTTTGGTCAATTGATAAAGTCAGTTTTATTTGCTCAGCAGCTTCGGCCTTTTCATGTTGCGACAGATACCATTTGCTGGCATAATGTTTTTATTTATATCATTCAATAGAATCAATAGGTATTCCCAAATATCAAAAAAACTGGTCTTTTTACTGGATGAATTTGAAAAACATTATACAAAGCGAGACAAAGATGGTCACAAAGGCTTTTACACATCACCATTTGTGGCATGACGTTTTTTTTAGAAAACACTTTGAATAAATGGCTTGTCAAAACACGAATAGTGCTACAAGATCGCAAAATTTGAATTTCGGTTTGTTTGTGTATAAGCGGATGAATGAAATGGTAATCTGCTTTACCAAAAAATACGAAACAACTCTCTCAAATAAAATAACCCTCTAAACATAGTCAATAAAAATTTCGTTTCCACAAAAAAGGCCGTTCGCATGTTCTCCGTACTCTACGCCAGGAAGGTTACAAGCAGCCGGACATAGACTCTCTTTTTACAGCTATTGTTTTACCTAAAATTACGTATGGTTTTTCTGTTTACGCCGTTTCACCACCCGAACTTAATACTGTGCAATGGTTCCTCAGTCGATGTTATAAACGTAATTACATATCGTACCATGTAGATATTTCAGAACTAGTAGAAAAATCCGACCTCTCTGTTATCAATAGAATCCGAAAACAACCAAGTCATCCTCTTTTCAACCTACTTCCACGTGTTAAAGAAAGTTCTCTGCACCTGAGGAATCCAAGAAGCTTATTGCCTCGCATAAATACTGAGCGATATAAATCATCATTCTTAAACAGGCTCCATTTCAAATACAAATTTGCTATGTAACGTTTATTATAAGTTTTAAACTTAGATTTTAAGGATTTTACATTTCTATATTTGTATTAATAGTGAATTAACATGATTGTAATTTTCGTTTTTTAGTCCCTAGCATGCTCTTTGCAAGGTGTCAATAAAGACTTTATTGTGGAAAGAGGGAGATAAGTTTCAGTCTGAAGTGATAATAGTCGCGGCATCATGGACGTTTCTTATGTTAATATATTTTTCTTTTTTTAGGTTTCAAGGAACTGGAAATCTTAGGACTGAGTGAAAAGTCCATAGCAAAATTCTAACACAAGTTCAGTCCCTATCATCTAACGCCTTTAAGTAATTATTCTGAATGTCAGTTAAAGCATCAGTACAGTTACAACCGTCTCTGTAAGCATATTGATTAGGAGCCAAGTTTTCTTCAAAAGCCTTTTTGCTAAAATGATGGTAGACTGTCTTTTCGAAGCAACGAGCAATGACTGGAGTTACGTTAATTCTTCGGCTGAAATCCACGTATTGCGTGGGCGTGTCAACTTTGGGAAGTTGGCTAATATTAGATTTTTTCCATGCACGAGGCCAGGTTTGGGATGAAAGAGACAAGTTCTAAACCTTAGCAACCACTGGGGCTAAAATCAAACAATTATCCTTCCACACCCAGTATGGAATGCCGTCTGGTCTGGTCCCGAAGCAGTTTTCTTGATCTTAGAGAACGCAAAAAGCACATTGAGTTCCCTCAACATAGGTGGTAGGTGTTTCTCGAATTCTATGACAAGCGGTTCTGGCTCACTATGATGTTCATCATTACAGAGGTCCCCGAAGAACTTGTTGAGACCAGCAAGAAATTCTTTATCCAAGCATGGAAGATATTTTTGGTTTTCTAAGTGTTATATTGTCCACTTGGCGCCGCCATTGTTTCGTTCCGCGTGCACCATTAATCTCCCACTGCCTGCGGTTCTCCTCTGTCGTTCTCGTTATTTTATCTGAGATGTCCCTTGCCTTGTTTTCTTTTCCCGCGTCAGCAGCCCTCCTCTTTTTTATCAAAAGATGTTTCAAAAGTGGTGTGATCCGGGGGGGATCCCGAGTTGACATACTAACAGTCCTAACCGGAAAGCATTGATTCATTACAGAGTGTAGGATATCATTTAGTAAATTTGTGGCAGAGTCAACATCTGTAGCCTTTACCACAGGAGATCAGTCAGTTTTTGGAGAATTGACGAAAAGTGGATTTTTCTATGCTCCCTGTAATCTCTGAAATTGCACTTCCTGCGAATTGGTTTAAATCTCCTTTCTTTCGTTTGTCAGTTCCAGCCCTGTCCCTGTCTCTTCTGAAAATATTGTTGCCCTCGATAGAAACTACCGAGTCTGGTATTAAACTATTGAGATGTGTCTCAGAAATAACACTAACATCAATATCCAGTGTTCTAAAATCTGCCGCTAGGGCCACTGGGGCCCTGACATCATTTTTGACCTTAATAAGGCCACATGTATTCAGAAAAAGGCATTTAGGAACTGCAAACAAGTTCTTAGTAGATGAAGTAAGACATTTGTTAGTGATTTTTACGCGGGTGAGGTTGTTCCAATTGACGCCCGCATTTCGGCATTCCTTGGGGTGTTTCGAGTAGATTTATAAGATTTATCAAAGGCTACATGAGCCATTTCGTGGATGAATTACATGTTTTACAATCGAATTCTTGATAATTTAGTGCTGACGCCCAATTTGCTACAGTGGAATCCCGGTTTAACGATATGCCAAGGGGACGCCAAAATTATATCGTTAAACCGAGATATCGTTATACCGAGATCCCTGGTATAACGATGTAGTGGGAAAATTTCTAAAAATATCGTTATACCGTGAAATAGGTGACGTACGCGTTTTTACTCTATGTTCACTGATCGATAAATTTGTAATTAATACTTTGTAACATCAAATGATTCACAAAAAAATGATGATCCAAAGCCGATCAGCATTCATGGCTGCTGGAGTGTAAGAAAGAACAATGATTGTTAGCAGAATCATTGATGTTTATTAAAGTTTGTTTTGTTATAAAACCAGCATTTCCTGTGGTCTGTCACGTTTATTTTATCGTTATACCGGGAAAGATTTTGCTCTCGGGGTACAAAATCCCGATCGTTAAACCGGGAGTATCGTTAAACCGAATATCGTTAAACCATACATTTTACTATAACTTTGGCCGGGGGAACGAATGTTTATCGTTATACCAGGAATATCGTTAAACCGGGACTCCACTGTACTTGAAAGCAACTATTTGTATACGAATTGTGTGCAGTGGACGTGGGCCAGACCAATTCAATTTCCGTTTCGGCTGGTCGGAAAAAATAGAAAAATAAAAGAAGTCCCCAACGTAACTGTAGATTCCAGCCTCAGTGCTCAGTTCTTTTTTGGCCGCACAAAAATTGGGGTGAGAGCGAAAACGACCGTCATCAGCCATGAAAAAAACAAGACTGTAACACATGCACGAATGTAAAGCAAACAAGGATTTGCTGTAAATTGTTTTTTGTTGACGCTGAAAGAAACGAAGTAACAATTTAAACGATTAATAAATCCTAGCAGACTAAATGTAAACTTCAACAAATAAAAGAGGGTTTAGTTCGACTTACAAGACATGTTTTGGCAGTGACCTCTGTCCCCGGAGGGATTTTCTATACTGGGGTGGTAGGTATGAGCGTCGTATTTTTAGGGGTTAACTTGTCAGCCTGGTAATTTTTAGTGGTTCTTAAAAGAAATCCAGTGTTAAATCAAGAGCCTGGTATTTTTTAGGGTTGAAAAACGTGAAGCTATTGGACTGCTTGCAGTCTCGTGTTTTAAAGAACGTGTATACTGAACAAGAAGCTAAGACGATCGTACTATTAGCGCCGACCCACTATAGCTATCCAGGGGAAAAAATTTCAGCTTTCAACTGGTATTTTTTCAGGATATTTTTAAAAGCGAGAGGTATTTTGTAGGGTGGAAATTTTTTTTATACCTTGGTATTTTTCAAGTTGTTTCGGGGACTTTTCCGACGGTCAGTCCTACCCGTTTAACCCCGGAGTACGCCCCCCCCCCACCTCACCTTCCTCAGTGTTTATTGCAAGTGCATTTACGCTTTTCTTTAATAAGACCCAGTAAATTAAGCCCAGGCTAATTTTTCTTTATTTCATAGTGATTTAAGCCTCAAATCCTTAGTCTAATTTTTGTGCGTGGTTTAAATCGACTAAAAAGTTAGCCAAAGGTGTTGCAATACATAAATGTATTGAGTGGTAAGGGGTTAACTTTAGGGCCAGTATATACGTCAGTGTCAGTGTGTTACTTGACGTAATGATCGGTTAAAGGAGAACACTCTGAACCATTTTTATTCATTCTGTTTTGCTAAGTTAAAAATCAAAGCTCAGTGAAGTTTAAAAATAGCTAAAGAACCCCAGCCTCAATCTTGTTCTGAAATTGTTCTTACTGAATTCTGGCCAATATGAACCTTCTTGTTATAAAAAAAGTAGCGTGTATCATAACTAGATGTACAAAATATAGAGAAGGAAAGGAAAATTACGTCACGGAATTTATGCGCGTGTACTGTCGCAATTTGTAATAGCGGTTGTCACAATTTGTAATATTAGTCGCAATTTGTAATATCTGTTGCCGCCATTTGTAATATCTGTCGCACTTTGTAAGCAGCGATCTGGTACTCATTAATACAGCTGAGTTGACTGGAAAATAGTCAGGTAAAGAGTCTCGTTCAAGGACACAACACAGTGGTCTGACCGGGGCTCGAATCGCGACCCTAGGATTCCGAGTCGAACACGCTAACCGCTCGGCCACTGCGCCGCCGCCAACTTGTCATTGTCAGAAACGCTAATTCAATTGTTAGTAGAAGTTTTCAGCAAGGGAGCCATTGTTTTAGCAACGTATCTTGAGAACACAATGTGCTTTTGAGAGTCAGCTCAGAAGAGCTTCATTAGGCGGAGGCAGGGCGACTTATCAGCAGCTGTTATCGAAAACTAACGTACACGATCAGTTAAAAGACAATCTTTCTGTATCGGGAAAAGTTTTAATGTCAAACAATTTTAATTGGGTATAAGGCATCTTCTTCTATCAGTATCTGATTGACTGTGCGTCATCCACAGCGAAACACGACACGAAAACTGCATATGCTGAGCTAAAAGACTCGTACAAAAAAAAGTTTTTAATTTGTCCTTCTCTAGATACGTCGCTCAAACGGCAATCAGCTTGAAGCTTGATGAATACTTCTACCGAAACTGCGCCAGTGTGGCATGGTTTGAACCTCGTTTATTTTATCGCAAAATGTGTCGAACTCTTCTAAGAGATGTATTTTTCTATGCACGCAGGTTGACTACCGCTGGCCAATGTACCGCGTGTTCAGAAAATCATGTAGTAAGACTTTAGTTATGAGGACAATCATTATCACCCCATCGACATTCACTTTTAGTGTTAAAAGCCGTTTTCACATTAGAGTACGGACAAGTCGACCAGACGAAAAACTAAGAAAAGTTAAAAAACAGCACTTCAACACAAGAAGTCGAACGTGCTATTTGTGCCTCGAGTCCGCAGCCCTTGAACCAAATTCATTGAATTTGAAATTTGGCCAAAAACGAAGCCAAAAAGTGCGATTTTGATTATGTTTTCTCTCGTAACCAAAATACTTTCCTTCACTAAACTTACATTACTTGCAAAACAGAAAGAAACACGTATCAACAATCCTAGAAACGTTTTTTTGGGCGTTTGTCTGGTGAATCAAGTCACGTGTCTGTGTTTAGAAAAAAGATGCAGTTTTCAAAACGTGCTTGTCACTTTCTAAAGAATCTTTCCTTCACATTCGTACTATAACGTAACAATTTACATCCAGCCTTTTTTACATTAGAAGTTTGCGCGGTTGTGTAAGCTGCCCCATGCATTTGTGTAGCCCTCCGGGTTATTTCGGGCAGCTTGTATGTTCTTGAACAAGTTATATATTTTTGAACCGAAACATTTTTATTGAAATAAAGTTTTGTTGTTGTTGCGGTTTACTCAGCGTCCCCTAAATTTCGAGCCTATTACCGCGATTTGCACAAAGGCAGTGCTGTCGAGTGAATGATACCTTATCAGCAAAGCTCTAGCCCTAGTGAACTAACCGGAGAAGCTAACCATTGCACCCATTTCTTAGTTTTTGCCATCCTTTCTTGGATTTCATCGCCCTTGCTCGGATACTATCGTAGGAATACGAGTTTTTCCCACTTGTCATATTGCGCGTGCTGGAACTGCGAAGACTGAATCATGTCATCTCGTTGTGCTATGAAAATCTCGTAGTCCACGCGCCGAGCTTTTTTGCAAATCTCTTTGGAAACAAAAGGACTACGACGAGTTTCGGTAACACAACGAGATGGCACGATTAATATTTCTACGCAATTTCAGTTACGCACGCAGTATGACGAATGTGAAACTGAAAAAGACTCGCACTGAAGGTCTGTACTGTCGCCCTTGCTAGGGCAGACGGCTCCCTCAAGCGCACTGGAAGCTCTTGTGTTTCCAATTTCACAGCTTAACAACCAAAAAACGGTTTCAGTTTGCACGAGGCCTTGTCCTAAAGCAGCGACGAGCTTGAACTTCGATGGACACGGGCTTTGCTAAGGGTTTTGAAACTAACCAGAAATCGGAACAACAGCATTGAGAAGGGAAGGGTGCGTGAATGGGGAAGTTGAAAACCGAAAAAAAAACGTTTTGCATTGTAAATCTAGCTTAATGTGATCGTTGACAAAAGTGTTTAGAAATTGGCACATGCCAAAGCTACTGTTGTTTCATTGTAAAACAATTATTTTATTCAACTCGTACGCAAAGCGTGGCCGTAAGTTTGTTGGCAAAAATATCTGATTTCAGTTAAGAATGGCTTAACAAAAGATGAGACAAAAGCGGATACCAGCAAATACAAAAAAGAACAAAATAAAATTATTAGGTTAAGTTTGTCCCGTTTTATAGCTATTCTTAACTGTTGACTTTTCTTCTTAGCTGTAAAGATTCTTCGTTGAACCTTTAGTAGTGTTTCTTCAAACGATTTATCAGTTCGAAATAAATCACTTCCAATTTCCCCAAGCACAACAGGTTATCACGAAGGTAAACGTATCTGTTAGCAGTCTGAAGCCAGGTACAAGTTGCCAGGTGTTGCGTACAATAATTGCTTGTAGTTGTTGGCTGCCTTGGCTTAGAAGAATTCACATTGAAGGTATTTTATGAATCCTGATATGTTCAAATCTGTTAAAGATTATGCTACCAGATCTCTTTCTCAAATGTAAAGAGTAAGTTGCCCAAAAACGTTTGAACTCAATGAAATCAATAGAAAGTTTACAAAGGTTGGAGATAAAAAATTGGCACCTCGAAATATTTCTGATCTACTAACTAACACCATATAACTGACACGCTGAAAGATACAACCGTTAACTAAAAATTTTAAACTAAAAAACTTATGGAAGCAGATTCTTTTAGCCATATATACAGCACCACATCTGTTGAACAAGCTCCCAGACGCCGTAACACAAACACGATCTCTTACCACATTTAAACTCATTTATATAACCAAATTACAGAGTTTTTAGCATGTGATAACTTAGTTACAATTATCCTTTTTGTCTTACCTTAGTTCTCTTTTTAGTTATTAGCTTTATTTTTTCCTTACCGTAGTTATATCTTAGTTAATTATTCAAACTATTTTTATCTTAACTTCAAAGATGTATACAGCGCTCCGAACTATAAAAGCCTTGTTTTGTTTTAATTTGTTATTTTTGTTAAATAATCCAAGTTACTCTGTTTCGATAAAGAAGAGAACACTCGTTCTTGAAACTTCTGACCAAGAACAGTTTCTTTGTCTGCCCGGTTTCCCCACAAAACACAAGCACAACGTAAATATCCCTGGTACTGAGAATCTTTATTAAAGTGAGATCAAAATCAAAAATTATTTGGAAATACCGTCCAGTCGTGTTTAGCTGCCACTTTCCAAATTAAGCGCCATTGCTTACAAAAAGTAGCGTCAAGTTGATCTTAAGTTCTCAATCCTACACTACAACAATTGCATAAAGCGAAGCCAAGTACAAATTCCTGATAAATATATCCGACTTTATGCACTGTTGTTATAAATGAAGCATGAATCCATGATTCCATGAAACATCGATTTGATCTGTAATTGCCTGCTCTGTTTGAAATTTAATTCTTAAATCTTAAAAACAAAAAAAATCAAAGAAAATAATTTGTCTGCTAGATTATTGAAATGTAATCGAATGAATCCTCGGCAAGCAAGTTTCAAAGAAAATCGTTTGTCTTTTGACCTAATTGTGAAATAATTGCCCCTGCGGTTGTTTGCATTCGGCCAAAAGACTAGTGATTTTTTTCGAAGTTTGACTCTTCCTCTTTCGATTATCTAAAACATCTATTGAATAAGCGATGGACTTGGTGAACAGACTGGCACAGCAAATTGTCGAATCTACTCTGCTCCTTCCTACATACTCCTAGTGATCACTTACTCATGAGGCTACACGTGGCTTGCGACCAAACACGCGAATCAATACTGGATTAAACAATATTTAGTCGAAGTACCTGGCATGCCAGGACATATTATAACATATTTGCAAAGAACTCAAAAGAGTTGAATATAGAATAGAAAGCCCATCTTTGGTGTTTTGTATCGTAGCTTCATGGTGTTATTATATTCCTTGTTTATCATAAAAACAGTTTCTCCAAACTATGCAAGGAAAAAATAACCGCGATTTTCAGCTGATTTTATAGATTCGCGAGCACTCCAGCCGTCATAGCAAATCAGATTTAAATATCTAAAATCCTGGGTGATTTGGTTTGAATCTCTTGTTGCGTTACTGAGCGATATTCTATTCTCCCCGAAAATGCTGGTGTTGTGTTCATTGGGTTGAACGCTTTTATTAACATAAGATGTTTTTAGCGAATATTGTTGGTGTTAACTCGACTATACTGCAGGTTGGTAAAAGTGGTACATTTGTGTATTGTATGACTTGAGATCTCCAGTTAGTGGTAGTGATTAATTAGCTACCCATCAAAGCAATATAGCCAATAAGAACGGCTATCTACCTCAGGTAAACTTGAACGTTTTTCATCGAGCTCTTGTTTTGGAAAGACTTGCTAGAGTTGAGTTTTTAATGGTTATCATAAAAATATTGGGCCGTTCGGCCAATCACTCTGGACCACCTACACTGAATTGTATATTCTTGTTTGCGCTACTTGAAAATCGATTAATGAATGTGCACACGGTACATCATTTTATCTCCCTCTTCACGTAGATATTCCAAAATAACTTCAAACTCAATCATAATTCCGGTAAGTGTTCAGTTTAAGTAAAAGCTTTATCAGGATTGCAAGCAGAAAAAGTCATTTGTTTCCGCAGCCATAGAACTCAAAAAGCAGAAAATATGAGAAATTGGTGTTTATATATTAATTTCGCTGGTCGAAATAATGGGACATTTCGTTGTTGTATATTGCCTGCCTTTGTCCGGCGATGTAGCACGAGGTCTATGAGGTTTAATGCGTTCACCCAAGACAGTGATCAATTTCGATAGTAAAGACACTTAAAGAAGAAACCAATGTCTGATTCATGCTTTATTTGCCTTGCTGTCTCGACAGCGGCGTGTAGAAATAGTTTTTGACGATAAAAAACGTGATATGGAGTGTGTCTGCCTGTCAGTTCTTGCACTGTCGCGCGCAAAGAGGTTTTTGAAAACCAGTTTCAAGTCACACTTTTACTGAAATTAATCAATTAAAACCAAGTCACTACACTTAAAGATGATATCATGTGCAGCATTTAAAACAGCTTAAACAAACCGATACTGGGCCGTACGTCCGTTTTATCTTGGTTGGACGATCAACCGGATATTGAAGAGGCTTCGAAGGCACGTATATTGATGTTAAACTGAGGAAATTCTTGTGCAGCCGCCTCATTAAAACCCATTTCACTTGTGACCAGCTTTTTTGAAGGACATCGGCATAAAGTGACCATCCATTTTGCTTTTCTTTAAAAGTAGAAATGAAAACTCGTGAATCAGTTGTTGAAAACCTAGAACTGGCGACCACTCAAACTGACGATAAGTCAAGAATCAGGCTCAGCGACAGCATTTGAAAGACACAATAATTCTCTCTTTTACGTCTAACTATAAACCATATTTTTAAAATATATACGAATAGTAAACAACTCCTATACGGCCAGCCGTCTTCTAAGCTATGACCTACAAACCAGCACGAGGAGCAAAACTGCTACTAAAAGTGACTGAGAAATGGATTTCTGTAAATTTAAGTTTCAAGTTCTCGGTTTATACATACTGCATACCTAAAAATAGGTTTTGTAACTAAGAATGAATTTAGGTTCTTTCATTCAGCTTATTTTATCATTGCTAGATATTTTAATTTGAAATTCACACACTGGACTTTGATGAAAGTTTGAAGTAGGTAAAGCATGCAGTCGAAACTTGCCAGCGCATTCCATTGCTATAACTTTTTCTTTGATCATCTTTGTTTTTAGAAAACCTTTTTATTTTGTTTTCTGAGCACGCGGTTGTTGTTAAAGGCAATCTTATAACACTTCGCGCGACAAATGAAAAAGCAGGTGACAGACGCGAGGTGTAATAAAAAGTCTTTGTGCTTATAGATCATTTTCTCGACATTTTATTTGTCGGGTGAAATTTCAAGCGCCAAAGCTGCAACAGCCCCTTTGCCCACCCACCTCCCTCTCCCTTCGCTTCGAACTCGCACACGATTCCCCTCCCCCCGACACACAGTCATCTCCTTCAGTACCGCCATCTTCTTTTCTTTTCAACTTCTGTGTTGAACATGCACTAACAGCACAAAATGTTACAATATAGGAACATTCATATTAAGCCTTTACTTAATAACGGAAAACGTTCAAGCAGCCTTCGAAACAAATAGTAAATTGTTTCCAAAAAGCATATCGAGTACAAAAGACGTTCAGTCGGCCGGGCCGTACGTCTTATCTATAGAGCTTGATTGGGAATGTTTAAAGACAACCAAAACTTCAATAAAGTTTTTTTCTGTTTCGTAATCGGGCTTGCAGAGCTGTCAAGAGGACTTTCTAGACAAAATACAAATACACAAAAGCTGTCTGAGGGAGAGATCACGATATCAAGTTTAGGCGTTAACTGGTCTTTTCATAGCGTGAGTCGAGTTGCCTGAGAGTCTCGCTCCTGCGGACCATCACATAGCAACATGGATTCTTTTGTAAGAACCAGTAAATTTTGACTGAGGCTCGTTCTTCATTCTTTTGCACAATTTGAGCCTGAATTGTTCTTAAATTGTTCTTGTTTCCATCATGTCGATTATTATTTCTACAGCATTGCCGTATATATAGACCACAAACTATCATAAAACACGTGCGGCACAGTTTTTGATTTTCTTCTCTGCTCACTCAGTGTTACTAACTAAAGAAAGGCCTACATTGAAACGCCACATGTAATGACGTGATAAATTGTGTTTTTTATACATCAAAAACTTCCAGTTACATTTGCATCTGAAAACGAGCCTCATCAATCGTTTTTAGCTTGGGTAAGTTTGATCCTCCTTGTTCTTAGTTTTCGGTACTTTGAAAAAAGTTTACGCAAGCTTGTTGCACTCGGCCATTTAATACCTGCGAGAAAAACATCTTCATTAGACAAGACCGGCCTTTCCCAGGGAACCTCTGGGCTCATCAGCCTTGAGCTATCATTTTTGTTAAGACCCAACTCCTTTGAGATAAAAAAAATCACTTTTACCTTTAACAGGAAAAATATCTATCACTAAACTTAGATTTCAAAACTATAAACCATTGGCCTGGTTTGTTTTCTGTACATTTTGAAATATTAGCGAGATTGAAGCACTTAATCGATACAACTTGTTTTACTTATTGTAAAAAGGTGAGAAGAAAGCTTAGCCACTGCTAAACTGCACGAAAACTCAGATCGTCGGGGTGGCACACCGATAGAACGCTCGCCTCTCACGGCGGGGATGTATAGCCGGGTTTGTGCCCCCTCTCCGATGTCGGAGGTTCTCTCCGGGCACTCCAGTTTCCCCATCAATTAAAAAACACCAGTCGCGCCAACAACGGGATTAGTTATGATATTTAAAACTTAACAAAGATTGAATTGGAAAGTCTCAATATCATTTTTGATGTTTACTCGTGTAAGTGAATTTGCATCAAATCTGTCGACTTTGGTATTCTCACGTTTGAAACCTAAAATAAATGGCACATAAAACATTCCGCTTAAAAGGTTTAACATGATTATTCCCGACGTAAATCAAACTTTATCTGATGTTTGACATCGTTAATCAAATGCTAAATTAAAGTTTCAGTTTTAATTATTGGGTTTTCGAGCATACCCCCCTTTTAAAAAATGTGATTCCCAGCGTACTTAAAAACGTAATAAAACTCCAACTATTGGTTTGTATTCCGTTAATTAGAAAAATATCATAGAAACTATACGTACAGTGTTTCGAAGTCTTTGAGACCTCGCGTATTCCGTCGGTGTCGTGAAAAAGAGTTGATGGAAGAGAGGTCAAAATATAGTGCAATTCGCCAATCACTTCACTAATTCACGTTTATTTAAATCCCCAGTAAATAACAACGAAAGCCTTCAAGGTAGCAATTGGAATGTTTAGCTCGACTAACCAGTTTTACTCTGATACTTTGCCGGCCTTCTAGTACGTGATCGATCGAGGCAAAGTGTCTGATATTAGCTGCGCATGTCAACTGTCTTGCACGCGTCACGGTGTCTCTTTAAGCCAAAGTTTGCAAAACCCACGTTGTCGCTAACAAATAGTAAACTAAACCGCAAAGATACGGTACATTCTTTTTAGGAGATCTATTGTATGCTCGTTGGCGATAAAGTTATTATGTTATTCGATCATCTAAGAAGTTGAATGTTTAGAGTTCGCGGGTGCAAGTTCAGAAAGCAATCTCTGGGAGGGCGCGAAGAGCTTGCCGGCTCGAAACATAAGCTTTTTTGACTTCCAGTCGCGAACATTTCAACCTTTTATTTGGCTCTCTCAAGTCGGTGTACCGTTGCGTGAGTTCGTGGACAAATTACACTACAATCAAAACTGTTGTGTTCTCAGCTCGCCTTTCAAAAATTCGTTACAATAATTGAATCAAAAACGCAAAATGAGAACGCATTCCTACGAAGAATATACCGTAGTTCATAAAATACACTGGCGTAGCACTCTTTTGTTAAACTGCAGATGATTATATACTACTCCTGAAACAATTATAAAAACGGGAACAATAACCTATATTATACAAATCAATTACCGGATAAATATTTCCACTTCGTTACGATGGGAGATACAGAAACGAAGCGCAGTGCTAGCCTGTTTTGAGGCTTTGATTTATCGACTTTAAGGTGATTTTCCTCACAAAAACAGCAACAAGGCTGAGATCTGATTTGCAGCGTGCAGATACTGTTAATACCCACAAAAGGAATGAGCAGCTTTTCATTCGGCCAATATAGACCTCATTGTCTGATTACAGAGCAAAGAAATCTTAATTGTAGCTGGTGTCGCCACCGGACGAACACTGAGCCAAACTCTGGTGTTATATAGGTGTGTTTGGAAAGGTCAAACAAGTCAAGCACCGAAGTGCGACAACATCTGGTTGAATAATATCGACTTGAAAACATGTTTGTAAGTTTTGTCTCAATTTTAGATTAATTTTACCATGATTCAACAGTCCGCCCACACTATAATCTTGTATTGTAATTGAACCATTATAGTGCTTGAAAGCCTAATATCTTTTGTTATCCCAGGGTCTTCTTTTTGATATGACAATTTGATAAGACAGTAGTTCTATTAAGGTTTGACTGCCGTGTCTGTAGTTCCAATGAGAAAGACAAACTTTTGCGACAGCTCGTCAGTCAGAGAGCGTTACTTCTACATGCTTGTTTGTTTCTCATTTTGTTTGAGGGAAACTGTTTCTTTATTACTTTGCAGATTGCTAAACACTAACCAAAGAATCGAAGACGAAATTTGGCAAGCGAAACCTGGTGGAGAATAAAGAGCACTGTGCTATGAGACACGTTAATGTGGGCATATATGGTATAATTTTTAACAAGTGCCTTTTAAGGACAAGCAGAAAGGAATATCCACAAATTGTACCCCAGAACAAAGTAATTTCACTGTCTATGAATTATTAATAAAGGAATATTGGGGCCTTGGGTACGTGTAGCAACGAGTGTCTTCAGATTAATTTCAGTGGAATGTCTATGTTGTTTTAGCATTTTCCGAATTAGCGTTCAGTACTTCTTTTGTGAAGAATCTAAAAAGGCCTTCCTGACGGTCGAGGTGAAATCTCTAAGCACATGTGTTAACCAGTTTCCACCATAAATAGAATATTTTACTCTAGCAACGAAAATTACAGATAAGATTCATTAAAATGACAGGACCTGCAGCTGGGAGCAATTCCACTATTCACTGGCCATCATAGAATAACAGTGCGTGTGTGAATTATGCATGCATTGGGCTGCTCATTTGTGTCAGGACAAATTGCTGCTCATTTAGTGGCTCGCTTCACCCCCTCAAAG
Organism: Hydrozoanthus tunicans; assembly: GCA_026413305.1. NCBI lineage: Eukaryota > Metazoa > Cnidaria > Anthozoa > Zoantharia > Hydrozoanthidae > Hydrozoanthus > Hydrozoanthus tunicans. The sequence continues at coordinate 23,520 of JAOBAT010083974.1, forward strand.
GTAGATGATACCTAACTTGGTAACGTCTGCACAGCAACACTCAGTTGCAACTCTGAATTCAACTACGATGGACAAGCAGCAACCGTACCGCGTTGTAAGCCCACCCAAAGGTGAGTTTTGTATAGTCTTTATCAGCAGTAGGAGCCTATGAAATCTGACAAACTTTCTATTTTATTTCATTAATTCAAAAACCAAAGCATCTAATTTGTTTTAAAGCCCCATTAACTCATCCTCTAAGCTTGTTGCTCTCTCTAACTTTCAGACAACGGTTATTCATCCGACAGTTTTTTCAGGAGGCTATTGTTCGTTCTTTTATGATACTTTCATTTTAAGCCATAGCTGCAGTTACATTTCACGACCGTTTCCTTTTTTTTGTTGCGTTTAACTAGATAAACGTTGGAGCTTCCACAGTGTTTGTCACTGTATTAAGGCATCAACAAAGCCACTAAAAAAAAATACAGAACTAAAATGTGATGGTTTAACTCTCTTTAATGATGCCCAGGCTAAAATCTCTTTAATTTAATTTGCTATAAGACAATTACTTACGTTGGAAGACAAAGGACGAAAACGATTGAGATTGTGTATACGGCTTAGCGATTCAACAAAAAGCTTTGAAACAAAATGAAATAGTTACTGGAGGCATATTCTATAGTAATTTTGTTTTACCTAAACGGTATATGAACTACTAGCCAAAGTCCTTTTTATACTCCCAAATTAAATGTGCCGTGGCTATTTGTGTTAACCACGATGATCTAAACGGAACTGCATATTCTTGCTTTTTTGTACGACCGAGGGTCGATTTCTCTTGTTAACAGCGTGCACTGTCTTGTATTGAAAACTTTTAAAAATGCCTTTTTACAAAAGGGTGAAAAAAACAGAAGAAAAACGAAAAATGAGCGTTAAAGTACAGTTTATGTTTCATGTGCATACTGCTTAACGGGTGGAATTTTTAGCGGCGATTGACATTTTGAGTTAACACTAAAAGAACACACATTCAAGAGAAATGTTCTAAATATCCTCATTGACACTGAAGATACCGACTAGTTTAAGTTTTTGTTTTTACGACAAATCGTCAAACGAATTGCTGTTTTGAGTGCGATGAGTTCCCTCATAAAAAAAGTCTCAATGACAAAAAGCTAAGTTGACTTCAAGTAAAAGAAGCTGGAGAAAACGAGTTCTGTTAGCTGAAAATACAAATCTATGCATCAAATGAAGAGACATTAATTTGTTCACACAAAACTGAGCCCCAAGACAAAGGCTGTTGGTTTTTGAATGCAACAAACAATACTGCAAACACTAATTATACATCTTCTGCGGTTTAAACTTTTGTGTCCATAGCTTAAGGTTTAACAGTTATATAAAAAATCCACTGGCAGATCAAATTTTAACTGCGGGTTCAGGTGTACAGGCTTAGTCGAAATGAATTTGTGCATTTCTGTAAAGGGAAGAATCACTTCCTATTTTTAAGCATTCTTTTCGATCATATAACTCTGACTCAAAACTTTCTCAGTCACGAGAGCAAAAAGAACAATGTACCATTGTACGATTAACTAGCTAGAGGGTGCTAACCCGTTGTACCTCACGCAAACTCCGGTCTTGTGAAAAATCATGTTTCAGTTCAAGATTTTAGGATGACCATGCGGTCATATTACATTGAAATGTCCGATAGTTCCCAAAACTTCAAAGATATTCCATGGATTTTTTATTCATTTTTACAAGCACTTTTGAAACATTTTCTGTTGTTTACAACGCCTTCTGTAAAGAATAAATTTCAGTAAAGGAAACAAGAATCAACAACAGGGCAGGATTGTGTGAAAGAATCTTGCAATGCGCCTTGTTCAAAAACTTAGACGGCTGGCAAAGAATCCGACTTATTAAGCGACGTCCCACCGTAATTATCACTGGTGCCACCATTACACTTTGTGGTTAAAAAATACAAGAAACAAGTCTTAATGGTGCATTAGCACGACAGATTGCGACTATGATAAGGACAAGAAGTATTGTGAAAGCATCTAATTTAACCCACGAGCCGAGAGATAACCGCAAGGATTCATGAACCTTAAATACAAGATAGACCTTTAGATGTTCCATTTAAGCACAGAGCTTTTTTTATTGAATATCAATGGCTTGCTAAGTCGCGCGCGTTTCAGTTTTCTAGCTATTATTTGCCTCATTTGGCCTTGTTTAATTGCTGTGGCCGATTTTTAAAACACAAACTTAGTATTTTGGTACCGATCTTCTTTTTGGAAATCGTAATCGTAAAGCTATAGCTACTGAGTACAGAAGAGACTTGGTGAATAACTAAGCTTTGCTTTTGCCATGCACTGATAAGTGATAAGAACAGTTTTACTGGCCAAAGAGTTCAGTTTATCTAAACTTGTGGTTCGTTAAAACTTACAGTACTCCATTTAAGCTTTGTTGAAAATATTGTAGTCTGCTTGATGCCAACTGTGTTTTGTATTCATGGCCAAAATGAATTAACCTCGGTTGCCAAACCCGAACTCGCAAAAAAACATTTTGCTCTCCTCAAGATAAAAAAAAAACTTTTAAAGCCAAAAGGCAGCTACATGCAAGGAAAGGGAGTTAGTGACAGCAAATCCTACAAAACGGTAACGCTTTATGATATTCATAAATAAAATTTAAAACAACCAAATTTCTTTTTGTGGCCAGTATTGTTACATGGAGCTGAAGTGAAAATAAGCTGGCAAGAGTTCTCCTAAATTGAATACTCAAAAAAGAAGATCCCACTGGCTTGACGATATTGTTTCCTTTAATTTTTTAAACTAAAAAACACTAATAAAAAACAAACTTAGAAAATTCTTAAGCCATAGCTCCACCAAAATGACTTAACAGTTCCCGGCCATTTTTGGGTCAATTTTCACTGAATTGGTGGAAATTCATTCTTGTTGCTTATCATTACAATGGTGGGAGATGCTCTCAGCTGAACAGAAGTAAAATTGCTAATGGACTGTGATCTAGTTCCTTCCTTTTTATCCCAAGGCAAACACGATGATTTAATATACTCGACCTTTTTCCTGTTTTTCGAGAAACAACTGATACGTTAAGCAAAACAAAATAAACTCATTCATTTTATATACATCGCCGAGTGCTTTAAAAACAGTTTATAATTAGACAGTGACTAAATTCGCAGAAAATAGAAAGCTAATTCGTAGAAACTTCAGTTGTCCGACCGTTGACTGTCAAAGGTCGCGGTATTTGGTTGCAACTCAGTAAATTGCGATGATCCATCGAGTAAATTAAATTTTGCACCATTGACCATTTTCTAGATCAAAAGAAGAAATTTAGCTAAGCAAATGAATATTTGATCAAATGTTAGCATTCAATGTATTTCATATTACATTATCCAATTTGCAAGGTCTTAAGAAAACAACAATTAATACTTAATTTTTTGTTTAAAGTCGTGGGGCGAATTCTAGTCAAGATTTTCACAAGCTTTTCATCTTACCCGACAGTCATTTTGCTAAATGATCATTAACTAAACAAATAAAAAGCCAGTTTAAAAGAAAATTAAACCCCTTTAAGAAAATCAGCCCCAAATTAATCTCAATTTCGAAAAGTTGAAAGAAGTTGGAAGGTTTATTTAGTGAGACATATATGCACTATAAAAGCAAGTCTATTGTTGCAGTATCTTCGTTATATATATAAATCTTGATAACTACAATTTTTACATATACGTACCTAGAAACTTTTTACTTTGGCTTTAGTAAGAAAAAAAGGAAAGTGAAAAGTTTTAATTTATAGTTTCGAGTGTCAAAAAACGGCAGAGTATCAGTTTTGTCAAAACATATCGATAGCCAGACTCCAAGCTTTATACAAATGTATCTCCAGAGGAATATATTCATATCTTTATGTTTTATTTAAGAACTGTGTAAAACATAACGAAGAAAACAAAACACGTTATAGTAAAACGTAGATTTGATGGCTTTGGGCCCACATCATATTTCGTTTTTTAGTTTTAAAAAAAACGTTGGCAGAAAACCAACACGTTTCTATACTTGTTCAATACAAGGCACTTTTGAGCCAAATTAGCGATTTTAATCTTTCTCAGTCAGCTCTTCTTAGTTTGTTCTTAACATAGCTATTACTAGTGATGAACTCAACTGTCGATTAAGAAACGAATATCTAAATTGACACATAGCAGATGTTCAATAAGTTGTCTTCTTTGAACCGTTTATTGTGTGCTCAAACGTGATTGGTTAATTAATTTGGCTGGTGAAATGCTTTCCTGGCGCCAAAACGACTGCGTACTTTGAGGAATCTAACTTATCACAAACCGCTACCGCTAGATATATCTAGATATATCTAACCTTTTCCGGGACTATACAGTAGACTTATCTGCGGTGAAACCAATTATGGGATAACAAGTTGCTGTTATGAACTCGGTCAGTTTTCAACTGACACTAGTCGAAAACACTCGGCGACTTTTTCATCTTTTCTATCGTTTAATTCTTAATTTAATGTTTGAGGGGAAAAAAGAATAGAAAAACCAGGTTAAACGACTTTTGCTTTTAGACTGAATAAGAAACATGAACTCTTAACAAGCGATAGACTGAAATTAGAATAGGGAAATGAACAGGAAAACTTTTCTTGGAACTTTTAACTAACTGCCTTTGACTTTTGATGATCTTAAATTTTCAATGGTTTGTGTTAGTAATTATTTTAACTATAACTGTGCACTCGAGCCTGTAACGTTCTTAAATTAACTACAGAAGTTAAGTTTCTTCTCTTTTTTTACTATATGTTAAGGCTGTGCGAATTTTCACAAACTACAACTTTTTTTAGTCTACTTATTGTTAAAAGAAATACGATAAATGAAAAAGGGTGCAGCTCTAGAAAATCCTTGAAGTAGAAAATAATTTACACATATTGTAGCGAATAAGGAAGCGGGTCTTTTTATAACGGTTAAAAATGAAATTCTAAAAACAAACTGATAAAAATCATCAGGACAACTTTCTTAAAGTTAGAGATATCTTTCGGTTATCAGTAGAGTACTAAGTGAGATGCATGACTACTCCAAAGGTCTGCCGAATTTGAATCAGCTCCTTGAAAAGATACAGTTGTTTTCTCAATGGAGCGCCCTGCGGCTTCGCGACTGTCAAATAGTGTCCTCCGTTATCACACCACGCAGGTGGTAATTCACACTTGACAAAACAACCAAAGATTTATTTCTGCAGTGTTTGGATACGTCTCTTGACCTCTCTAACTTGCAATCCGTTTTAAAATGTTTTGTTTTCACACTGTGTGAGAATTATGCCCAGCGCGCTCTTTTGTTCGCTTATCCACGATTACACAATTTAACCTAAAAGATGGCGACCAGAAAATTTACCCACAATTCTTAGCGCATAAACGGTTATTTTTCAAAAAAAGGAAAAATCTAATTTATTTTCTGTTTCTCGCATGCGCGCTTTGTGTACATTTCGTTTACATTCTTCAGGGTTTTTTTTGAAGAACATAAATGTCGTGAATTTTAAGCAGATTTTGAAACAAAATTTTTTGTCCTAACCACTAAAATTAAAAAGCCCAGTCTTGTTGTCCTCTTCGTGTTTGCTGGAATGGTTCTCGTTTAAAGCAATCATTTCCTCGTCTATAACTAACGGGTAACGCGACGCCATTTTGATTACCGCCTCAAAATTAACTAATAGTCATGGATATTGCGAGATACAGGAGCCAATCAGAGCGCGCGAAAATGGATATTGGTTGCTTTGGTAAATACTAAAAGTAGTTATACATGGAAGACCCACTTCATTTGATCCTTTGTTCAATAGTTTTGAATTTGTTCGAAACAACGGGAGCTCGGCCAAATGTCCCAATGTTTTTGTTGTACAGTTTTAAAAACCTTACTAGCACAAAATACTCTTTAAACTTCAATTATGTTTTCTTTTTCTCAACAATTAATCTGGCGCTGCTTGTTGTGACGAGTAAATATAAAGAGAAAAATTGAGATCGAGTCTGTGTTACTAAATACCTCCTAAAACAAAAAGAAATAGCAATGATAATAAAAATGAAAAAAATTATATAAAAAATTGCAACCTATTTACAATATAATAACGATAATAAAAACGATAAAAGGTATTAATAACAATAGCAGTAGTAAAACGTACTCATCTGTCAGATATTTTTGAGATTAAGATTTACATCTAGAAATGTAAGAAGATCCTTAAATTATTGTTTTATGCACGGCTAACGATGAAACTTTTGCAAAGTTTGACCGCTCTTAATTTGCAAATTTTAGCTGTTTCTTCCTTAGAGTTTTTATTTATTTATTTCACTCTAAAACTCTTGTTCGCTCACGCAGAATTAGCGTTTGTACCGAGTTTCTACCAACCCCCGTCTCAACCACACCCTGGTCACATCGCTGTCCCCCCCGGTGTGCAGATTGTGTACAAACACCCGAGAGAGTTTCCCCCCCACGGGGTAGTTTGCAGCCAGTTGGTTATCCCGAAGGGGACCAGGTTGGGGCCATACACAGGAAAAGTAGTGCTTCCCGACCAATTGTCTTACTACAGTGACAACTCGTACATGTGGGAGGTAAGTTTAACACCTTTATCAACCGGTTATCGATGATATAATATCGTCGTAAATTACCTTCGGTAGACCTTCTACTGACTTGGGAGACAACGGAAGATAGTTCTCGAACACATATACAAAGATTTGTTTATGGTCGCAAATGTTGGTGATAAGTTAGGAGTGACCATTTTAGATTGTTATATACTCAGACTTTAACTCAACAAAATGAGCACTGTGATTGGTTAATTCTTGGTCACGTGCCCCTGATCAAATTCAAATGTTTCCCGACAGAGATACAATTGCACAGTTGTTGCCCCGCGCGCCGAACACATCACCGAAAAAAGGCTCAATAAACGGAAAAGTCTGAATATATAACAAAGCACTTAATGTATAGCCCCTCGAGAAACAAGTTAGGGAAAAGGTCAAAACAATGGTACTTCCTAAGAACCTAATTTAGGGGGTGGGGTATTGTGTGCCGCCATCCACCACCTTTTTTCAAAAGTGTTGAATTTCAGGAGCAAATATCATATTCAATAAAACAGATATGGATAAAGTGCTTGCACCAACGCCTTCTTTGTGAAGAGAGAAGTCCATAATACAAAAAAAACCCAATACCCCTAAATCAGGTTTTGACAAACTGAGCTCTGAAAAAGTGGGGAGGGGTGGGGTAGGGGGAATGTGCCGCCACCCATCACCTCCCTCGACAAAATTGGGCTCCTTAAAATACCATTGTTTTGATTTCTTCCTTTAGTTTTGTTTTCCCTGGTCAGTTCCCATGTTTCGACTTCCTCTCGGAAAGAGGGCTTAATGAAAAATTTCCAGGGCTTTCCAGGGATTTCCGGGGCTTCGAAAATTTTCCAGGGTTTTCCAGGATTTCCAGGGCCCGTACGAACCCTGTGATAACTACGATAATAAAATGGTATTGATAATGCATGATAACTAACGAGTACTCGATCTTGTTCGGTAAAAATCGAGACTCGGGAAAACAAAACTAACTGTTTCCCTGGGTCGAGGCTCATTTTCCGACGATTTGAGCCTCGAATAATTCTTATATTTTTCTTATTTCAATATGTGGTTTCCGAAATTGAGGAGAATCTAAGCTTAAGGTACTGCAGAACACGTACATTGTGAGGAACGAACTTCAGGGAAAGTATCCGTGTACAGTGTATAAATGAATTTGAGGCAATGACATTGAAAATAGGAGGAAAACTCCAAATCATATTTTCATTCTACCATTCTGTAATGTTCAGTTTAAGGCCGACACTGAATAAAAAAAAAAAGCTGATATCCAGCCCGAGCCTCGCTGTTTTTTGTTCTTAAATTTTGGCCAATCTGAGCCCCCTTGTTAATAGACCTTATTCACGATGACGTCACAATAGCGTTTTCCTGGACTAAAACGAGGCTGGTTGCGAACCCTGTGATAACTATGATAATAAAATGGTATTGATAATGCATAATAACTAACGAGTACTCGATCTTGTTTATTCCACTATGTAAAACCTCATCCTTACAAAGCAGTCGTCTATACACAGCTAAAATTTCTTACAGCACAACAAATTGCTGTTATGTTTTTAGATTTTCTCTGAGGATAAGATCGCTTATTATATCGACGCCAGAGACGAACGCAGCAACTGGATGAAGTTCATTAACTGCGCCTTTAGCGAAAAACAACAAAACATGGCGATAGTTCAGCGTGGCAGTGAGATCTTCTATGAAGCCACAATTGATATCTATCGTGGCACCGAGCTGTTGGTGTGGTACGGACCGAGCTATGAGTTGTACATGGGTTTACCAGTCAGACTGAAAACAGCCGAGACGGAAACTAAAGAGAACGAAAAAGAATCTGCCTCTGGTGAGTATGGTGTTTTTTAAATTGTATAACAATTAAAAAAAATTAATTGAAACAATGTGAAGAAATAATAATACTAAGGTAGATCGAAAACATAATATCAAAGTTAGTATGATAGTATTGAAAATAATGTTATAAGTGGATAAAAGTTTGATGAAAATGTCCAAAATTTAACATCCACACGTTTTTGACTTAATGTCATTATTATTTTCCTGCCTTTTTTCCCATAATTTGCTAATTTTATTTTTAGCGAATATTACGACAGCAGGAGCCCATATCTATGGGCTCCTGACGACAACTTATACTTTTCATATTGTATTTATAGCATTGTAATTATATTTTTATAGAATTCTAACTTAGGATATGTACCTTTTATCCTAAGGAATAAATGATATCATTATTACTATTATGACAAAAATAGTGATAATAACAAAAACAATATTGTTAATTAGCTGTTATCAAAAATTATATCAGTATTGATATAGTTTGTACTTATTATGGCCTTTAGCCTCAACTGATACTTTTTTCCTTTAAATGGCCATTAAGACTGCCAGAATAACCCGCCGACTGGTTAGACCAGTTGGTAGGGTTCGATTCCCGGTGCCGGACCTTCACTCAAGGTCTTAAAATAACCGAGGAGAAGGTGCTGCCTTTGCTCTAAAACCTGCAAACGGTTAGACCTTCGCGCCTTCTCGGATAAGGACGTTAAACCGTATAGGTCCCGGGTGGCAGACCTCGAAGGGGAACCCAAGTCCTATTGCCTGTTCTCTCGTGACTCTTAGAGCCAAAAACTTCATAACCAAAAGAAAACATAACTTATGCGCATTTAATTTTGCAGGTAGCGAGGCCGGTTTTCCTTGTCAAAGCTGTGGCAAAGTTTTCGCCTACAAATACTATCGTGACAAGCACCTAAAGTACACGCGTTGTATCGATAATGGAAATAGGAGATTTCCCTGCACGTTGTGTGATCGATCGTTCGAAAAACGCGATCGCTTACGCATCCACATTCTGCATGTCCACAAGAAACATCGTCCTCACGAATGCGGGGTATGCGGCAAAAGGTTTTCGCAATCCTCCAGCCTTAACAAACACATGAGGGTACACAGTGGCGAGCGGCCTTACAAGTGTCCGTACTGCGACAAGGCCTTTACCGCCTCTTCGATTCTGCGCACACACATACGCCAGCACAGCGGTGAAAAGCCATTTAAATGCCGTCACTGTGGAAAAGCATTTGCGTCACACGCGGCACATGATAGTCACGTGCGCCGTACACACACTAAAGAGAAGCCCTGTGTGTGTCATTGTTGTGGAAAGGCCTTTGCACAGTCATATGAACTCAAGTTCCATATGAATATGCACACAGGAGCTAAGCCGTACACATGTGAGAAATGTGGCCGCGGCTTCTCCAGCCCCTCGTCACGTGACCGCCACCGTGTTCACTTCGACTGCACAACGCGAAAGAACCGAGCGCCCAAAATGATGAAAAAACAACTCATGTTGTCGGTGTCGGGTGTAGAAACTTCAAGCCATTCCACTTTGACTTAGCCAAGCAAAAAGTGGAATCAACAAAGAACAGTGGAATTAAACTCTTTTCAGTCACGTCCCACAATACGTAATGGAGGCCGCTTTTTAGTCATGTGCCAAGATTCGTAACATACGAATGCACTTTTAAACTCTTTCTAGTCACGTGCCAAGCTCAGAAAGACACGCACGCGCTTTTAAACTCTATCTAGTCACGTGACAAGATGCGTAACTCGACAACAAGCATTGACTTTTGTTTTACCTTTCCCCTGTAAAACGCCCGAGTAAGCAAAAATATAAATCTTTTTATAGCCATGCCAACTAATGCACACTTCAAGCTACATTTGGCTCAGATTGTTTACACTTTTCGTGTGCTCTCGTTTTTTTATTTAAGGAAACATAACTGCAACTTAACAGTTGATGTAAAAACGAGGCGATAACACAGGAGGGCGACGGATTGGAAAAAGTATTCGATGAAAGATGATGATGACAAAGAGAAAAAGAGCATTTACTTATGAACTGATAAAAATAGTTTCACCTTTCGACACACTTTTTAAAAAAATTTGGATGTTGCCCTGAGATATAGACTCGAGCCCACGTTTCTGTAGCTGCCAGTCGGGAATAATAATCAAGCCGAGTAGAATAGTCACGCAGGATCCCTAGGCCAGGTAGAATGGTCACGCGAGGATCCCTAGACCAAGTAGAATAGTCACGCGAGGGTTCCTAGGCCAGGTAGAATAGTCACGCGAGAATCCCTTGGCCAAGTAGAATAGTCACGCGAGAAACCCTAGGCTAGGTAGAATAGTCACACGAGGATCCCTAGGCCAGGTAGAATAGTCACGCGAGAATCCCTAGGCCAGGTAGAATAATCTGGCGAGGATCCCTAGGCCAAGTAGAATAGTCACGCGAGAATCCCTAGGCCAGGTAGAATAGTCACGCGAGGATTCCTAGAACAGGTGGAATAGTCACGCGAAGATCCCTTGGCCAAAAGAATAGTCACGCGAGATTCCCTAGACCAGGTAGAATAGTCACACGGGGATCCCTAGGCCAGGTAGAATAGTCACGCGAGGATCCCTTGGCCAAGTCGAAGAGTCACGCGAGAAACCCTAGGCTAGGTAGAATAGTCACGCGAGGATTCCTAGAACAGGTGGAATAGTCACGCGAGGGTTCCTAGGCCAAGTAGAATAGTCACGCGAAGATCCCTTGACCAAGTAGAATAGTCACGCGAGAATCCCTTGGCCAAGTAGAATAGTCACGCGAACAGCGCTAGGCCAAATAGAATAGTCATGCGAGGATCCCTTGGCCAAGTAGAATAGTCACGCGAGGATCCCTTGGCCAAAGAGAATAGTCACGTGAAAATCGCTAGGCCAAGGAGAAAAGTCACGAGAGAATCCCTGGGCCAAATAGAATAGTCACGCAAGGATCCCTGGGCCAAATAGAAGTCACGCGAGGATCCTTGGGCTAAGCAGAATAGTCACGCGAGGATCCCTGGGCTAAGCAGAATAGTCACACGAGGATCCCTGGGTCGAATAGAATAGTCACACGAGCATCTCTAGGCCAAGTAAAATAGTCACACAAAGATTCCTAAGTCGAGGAGAATAGTCACGCGAGGACCTCTGAGCCGAATTTCTTCACTCGGGTGCGTTTGCCTCCACAAACTGAGCAGAAGTTCGAGCTCCGCTCGAAGCAAATTCCAGATTTTTTCGGCAGTGTGTTGTAAAACAAAGTGTATCTATTTCTATTTTAAAATTCGTTTAAAAGCTTTCAGCTTCTTTATAATCAATTTTTATCCGTCTGTAAGGAGCTTACTGGTGCAGGCATTAAATTTTACACATCTTGTAAAAAGCACATTCATTACCACGTTTTAATAGCTTCATCATCAACAACCTGCTTTGTTTGTAGGATGTAACATGATCACCAATGGAAGTGTAGTGAACGTATAACTTTGTATAACTTTTTGGGCCAATTCGGATGAGTTTGTATGTTAGTCTCTTAATTATGTATACACGCGCAAAGAGTTGTGATTAAACAGAATTTGATTGCATTAAATTGTATGTAATCTACATAAATAACGTTTTTGTTAATTTGGTTATTCTGTTTAAACTAGTTTAAAACGAAATGACAGGCAATGTAGTTAAACGAAACGTTTTCGGAGCACAGCCCCTTCTAAAGCAAATTGTTTTTTGTAACGCAGGTTGCTGAGAACAGTTGAACATCGGGTCAACTTTTTAACTGATTTTTATACTGTGTGCACGTTTTGAATAAATCATTTTTAAATAGTAGGTATGATTTGCTTGATCGACTTAAACTATTTCAGATTGGAACCAAAGTTTCATATGGTATACTTTTAAACTCATTTTTTAGTTCATGTCAAAAAAAAATTAGTTTAAAAATACTACTGCAATTAATGCATTGCCGTTGTATTTTACACGATATTAAAGTGAGTGCATCCGTCTAAGCGACGTGCGCAGCTTTTTTAGAACCCAGCCGCAGCTCGTTTTCAAAAAAAGATTTACTACATCAGGCAAAAAGAAAACTAAGAAAATGGTAAAAATTGTGCCAGATAAGAGGGTTTGGGCCGTGTGAGGAACAACAAAACGTTTAATACTTAAGAAAAAATTTAAATAATTTGTTCGTCCTGTAGGCAACCATGAGCTAAACGCGGCCGAAGGTAAACACCCTTTAAAATGTTACAGATTTTCCGAGAAAAAAAAAAACAGCAATGCAGACGAAGACCTAGCAACGCCGTCTAAGCGTAAGCTCGGGCGTCCAATGGGTTCAACTAGTCGAGCACAGGTTGAAACTGGGGCACAGTTTTTCTGCATGCGTGGCTACAATTTTGTGAACAAAATGTTTTTCTATTTGAAAATGAGGGGTATGATGAAAGTTTTTTCATTTTAATCGAAGTATCAATTCAAAGTGTTTTCACAGAATAATCCATATTATATGGAATTAGTTGTTCTGATAGCATTCACCGACTGGAGCAAAAATAAATATACAAAACACAATATTGAAGGGAAAAGTCATATATTTTCCTTGTTGTGGTTCCAATGGAACCGTTGCTTTGATCAGGCATATTTAGTGTATTTACATTTCACAGGTAGATACGCTACCTTGTCCAAATAAAATACTAAATAAAAAATGGACTTGTCTAGTCAAACATAGTTCTAAACGAGTTGATAACATGGCTGTACACTTTTTTTTATAAAAAACGAAACAGAAACCGGTGAAATGTTAACAAATTATTTTCGAGATAATTATTTCAAGTGCTCGTTAAATAGAAAGCTTTCTTTTTCCAGTCAATAAACTGGTAACAACACATCACTATTTACAATCTGTCAGTATTGGTTTAACTGAATGGTGCGTAACAGTCTTCGAGACTAAGATGAAAAGAAGGCTGCTCCAATCGCAAGCTTGACAAAGTTATCAAAAGTCACTTTCGTCATCATCTGATCCCATCCAGTCTTTAGTATCATCATTTACATCATTCCCCCCATCCTCGGAATCATCATCAAAGTTGTATTTTTTCTGCACTCGTGCTCGCCGTTCCCGCGCGGGACGCGGAATGGGTTCTTCTTCGTCATTGGAGTCTTCTTCATCGCTCGAGGGCTGCACTTTCTTCTTCTTGGGCGGGGATTTCTTGGGCTGTGAAGATAATTGCCTGTGTTCATTATTCTGATACTTACAAACTGGCCTGTTTGTGAATTCACACTTCCTATTTAAATAACAACTAACCCTCATTCCATTATTTCGCAGCTAGTTAGTTATGTTCATTGAACTAGACTCTTAAAGCATTCCGATCTGAGTTTGTAACTGTAACGCAACCAAACGAAGTCTTATGTTCTAACTGGTAAATAATCAGCCCTATGTTTTACCTTTTTTAACGTTTGTATTACCCCTGAACCATTGTCACGTGCTCCACCCTAACGAGACACGAGTATAATCGAGCTAATAATTGTATTACCGCTGAACTATTGTCACGTGCTCAACCCTAACGAGCCACGGTATTTTCAGTCATTATTTAGCGACAGCGAAACACCGTGATAGTTTATTTTAAACTTTTTCTCTTATAACGGTAAAAAGCTTACCAAAAATAAGTGCGACTTAAACTGAAAATGTCAAATAACATGGTGTGACTTACGTTGTTTGGCTTGGTCTTGGTTTTTCTGGCGGTGGTAGCGACAACGGCATCATCACTGTCTGAATCTATCGCTACAACTTTCTTCTTCTCTTTGGCGGGGGCCTTTCTTTTTCTACCCGGGGCTGCTGCTGCCTTAGCTTTGTCGTCAGACTCGGAGGAAGATTTTTGCTTTGGCTGACGGAAAAGGTAAAAAAACACCTCAAATTTTATTACTCAATAAATAAAACAGATGGCAATCGGTAGTCTGCCAAACGGGAGCCCTGGGCTCGAGCAACCACTTGGGGTCCCAAGAAAATTGAGGTGCGGACTTTGCTCTGACTTCTGCAATCGTTAGAGTAAAGGACCTAGAACACGTCAAAAAACGAGCATGCCTGACTGTCTATGATGTCCCAATTGATGCTACCCTCACCAGCCTTCTGCTGTCTCGGCACATTCCAAGATCATATCTTCGATCCGTCCCATGCCAGTTATGGGAGCTCGTTTTGCGCGACGAGAGACAGATGGTGATCGAAAATGAAGGAGAGACTCCATATCGTTGCAAAAAACAAGGAATCTAGTTTAGTGGTTAACACTATATTTGTCAATCGGTAAGCCATGAAAAGAGAGATCTGGTCGCTTACCTGAATTGTTAGTGCAGTCGCCCGCACAACAAAAGTGAGGTGTCGTGCAGGTTGGACCGTTTTTACGACACCAGCACACGCGATGCGACGAGGATTTTCTTTTTTGATTCGGCACGCATTTCGGGTTACATGACCTACGCACGCTCGCTGGCAAAATGTGTCTAAACCTAAGGGTCTGTTCGTTTGGGCTATTCCAACTATACCGGATTTAATAAGAATAACATTTTAAAATTTCTTTCGGATTGTCAGGGCGATGAAATAGAGTAATATCACTGACAAATGAGTTATTTGTAACTTCGTAGGAAAAACAGCCACACCAAATAGAGAAAGTTTTTATTCCGTGTATTCCTATCCCGTAAAAGGCCCAAACGAGCGCACCCTAAGACTCAATAAAAATTCTAGAAATTAAAATTTCCAAACAAGCATTTTTTAAAAATGGTATTTAGAAATCGATATATGTTACAAATACAAAACGACTTTAAATTAACCCTAGACAAAAACTATTATGACCCATCCCTACCACTGGCTTAAAAACGGGATGATCCACCCCTTTGCTAAGCTCAAAACTTGCTGACTAACCCCCAATTTTCCTCCGGCGCATCCCCCCCCCCATTTTTTGACCAGCCCCTTAAAGAAATAAACAAACCTTTGTTTTTTTTGCTGTTTCTCCCTCATTTTTCTGCTTTTCCAACGACTTGTTAAGAGTATCCAATATCGTTGGCTGTGCACCATCGGCTTTCTTGCCTTTCTTAGACCCTACTGGCTGTTTCTTTGGGAGTAGTTTCTTTTGTGGCTTCGACGACGCTTTGGCCTTTGCCGAGGAACTTACTACCTCCACACTTGCTATGGATTCGGGATCTGAATTGGAACTTACCCCAACTGGCTCCTATAAGAAAAAAGAAAGGCTTGCAACAACCCCGACAAATTTATATTTGCCACTCTCTACGACTCAAAATCTCAAGGTTTTGATACCATTCAGTCGGAAAAATTCAAGTTGCGCTATTTTATGCTGTTAGTTCTAACATCTCATTTAATATACTGTTTTTTTATGGGAGCCGACTGTGCGCTATTTATACCTGTTCTTCAGTCAGCTCTCCGCTTATAGGTATTCAAAGATGCAACAACACTGATCGGAAGAAAATCGAAACAGGCGTTCAGTCAACACTGTGCTAGGGGTCTTTCACTTGGAAGACATTGCACTCACTGTGCTACGCTTGTTCTTGTTTCTATTATATTTAATTTTCAGTTGGCTAGGTTATTTTACATGGATATAAGTAGCTGTTGCGGTAAACAAGTGAAAAGCAGCTCCCTAACCGTTTACTGTTTAGAAATACCTGAAAAGTTGAGTTCACGTGGTCTAACCCGAAGGAACACGTGCGTGATGGAACCCATTTACGTAATGGTGTTCAACGGTCCCAGGCATCCTGACAGGCTTGTTACAAAATTTAGGGAGAATAAGAGACCTTTTCTCTGAAAAATTGGGATTCTTAGGGATAAATAGCAAAATATGGCGTTTTTAGAGCTTTTATGTAGAAAAAACAACGACAATGCATATATTTTTCTCACTGATATTTAAACAGAAATATGCAACAAAAGTTAGTCAATGACAATGATCGAGACTAGAAAAAGATTGTGCTATTCTCGTTGTAAGATGACAGCTATTGATTGAATATAAGAGATCTTAAGTCATTGATTAGCATTGACGTTATGTCCGTAGAATGATACAAACTGAAGGATCGTCTAAAATTAGATTTAGTCCATATTTAACTATTGATACAGGTTCCATTTTTTAAAAAAAGGAAATTTTTAAGGAAAACTTATGCCAACCCCGTGGCTTATTTTGTTCGAGAACTAAATAAGCCACGGGATTTTTAGGAATTTTTGGGCCACCAGAATGCCTGTAATATGTAGAAGGCTTAAGAAACAGCCGAAATCCGTCATTAAAAAGGCAAGTCGAAGTAAAAGCTAGCTTTTGTACCACAGGCAGCCCAACTCCGTCAAGTTTAGTGTCACTAATTGCAACAAGTTACTTGCCTTGGTCGATTCCTTCTTCTTCTTCGTTGGCGTTAACCGCTCAATCAGGGCTCTCGTCGCCATTACGTCGCTTTTATCCGACTCGTCGTCAGAAATAACAAACGACTCGTCTTTAGCGGCCCTATTGGTGTCCAGACTCTCCTCATCCGAGCTGAAGACAAATGTCTTTGGTTTCTGCAATGACGATACGCACTCTTAATGATTACATTTGATGGAGGGAGACCACCATTTCTACCTTTTTATATGTGTCATAGTTCCGAGTGCTGTACACACATCCTAGTAGAGTATTAACCAAATAGGTAAATTAACAAGGTTCGTACAAAAGATTGGAATCAGATTTCGTGGAAGTTTTCATGGGCAAAATTGAATTTTCAGTTTTCAAGGACCAGTCCACCTTTAAAACATTGCGTAAAGTGTTTTCCCTAGACGTGAAAGTAGGCGTTGCAACAAACTTTTATTATCCATTCCACTTTAGAGTTTTTCTTTTTCAAACAAATATTTGAAAAGAAAAAAAGTAGGCGTCGCAAACTGCAGAGTTGCCGTAGGATGCGACGGCCGACGGCTTATTTTGAAAACACTGGCGTACCATGCACTTTACTAATTTTATCTCTCATACTTTCCTTACCTCACCTAGCGTTTGTTCAGTAACTGAGCTTTCTACGGTTGATACAGCTTCTCCTAAAATGCTCTACAATTGCTCTGATAACGGTAAAACTAAACTCACTGACCTTAGTCGCATTTCTTTCAGTTTTGCGGCGCACAGGTGGTGGACTCTCGTCGTCGCTGAAGTCAAGGATCAAACTGTCGTCGTCATCATCAGAACTTTTCTTCTTCTTTGCAGCCGTGGCGGCTGAGGCAGCAAACTTGCTTGTTCCCGACTGCTTCTTTGAAGTAGAGGTCCCAGAGTCTGAAGAAGAGCTCGAGATCGATGTGACTGAAGATGCCTGAGACTTCTTCTTCAAAGCAAGTCGATCTGTCAAAGACATCATTGGTTTCTCCTCTTCCTCAAAGTCCCAGTCTTCCTTGATTGACTCCAAAGCCTCTTTTGCTGCTTCAACTTTGGCAGTTTTGGTGGCACCCTTCTTAGAAGTGTTCTTTGCAGGTTTGACAGTTGTTTTGGGGTTGTTCTCCTTCTCGTGTGCATCTACCTTTTCTTCCTTGACAACGGGTTTGAAAGCTGCTTTGACAGTTGTTTGCTTTCGGGGTTTGGGTTTGACGGGTTTCTGAGAACGACCCGACTTGGGTTTAACGGCATTTTCTTCATCTTCTCTTTCTTGTTGCTCTAGTCTCTGTAAATAATAATGATAGTAACAATAAATAATACAATTAACAATAACAACAACAACAACAACAATAATAATAATAATAATAATAATAATAATAATGAAAAAATATGAACTTGAAGAATAACATAATCTTTCCACAGCATTAGATTTTGAACTGTCTGAGCTAGTCTTGGTCTAACATTAATAAACGCAGTTACACACACTAAATATGAAATAACAAGTATCAAGCTTTAACCTAATCTTTCAAAAAATTTTAAAAAAATTATCAAATTTAATCATTTGCCCAAAGCCACATTTTTCTGATGGTGAAAAGGAAACTTGGCATACTGCTTACTAACTTAGGTTGTGACAAAGCAAATTTAGTATTCTTGAACAATATATCTTTGACCCTTGAGTTGCTTTTATTTCACCAATAGGCCTTTTGCATTTTTACGTCAAACACCACCAAGCTTCGCTTTCGAATCACGAAAGTCTGAATATTTCATAAGTCAAATCCAGAGAATGGATTCATGTTTTATGGCATGTCACAATTTGTCACATCTCAAAAATTTCAAAATGTCACGGGAAGGCTCAATTGTCACAGGTTTTTTGGTACTTTTTCCATGTTTATGTCACATCAACTTCGCTTTTGTTACACTACATGAGACGTTATACTTGTCAGTACCGTAGAGTAAATGATAAATTCCATAATTTTACAATAAGTGAAAAAAGGAACCACCACTAGATGCAGCATAAAATAACTATACATGAAAACTCAACACTAGCAACCAACTTGGCTCAGCAGATTATCATTAACATTCACGAAAAAACAAAGATGCTGCATAGCCCTCTGCCTCAGGATGGTAAATGAACAACAGTACTTCCCAGAACTGTGTCTGT
>JAOBAT010083986.1:0-18849 GCA_026413305.1 Hydrozoanthus tunicans
AATTGTTTGAAATAAAAATTTTATGACATTTTTTAACAGAAATGAAATTTCTTAAACAAAAACCCCATAACTCACTGCTGCTACGTCATAGGTTACCAGTCCCCGGCCTGCTCCGTGAAAATTTACATTCCAATCTTTTTTTGATTAAAAAGCATACTTAGACGTGGAAATTTTCTTTGGTTATTCGAAGTTTGAGTTCACAGATGACAACAGCTTTAATACAAAAAGTAAAAAAATAAGCTTGATAGGGACTTTAACATTATCTTTATCGGTATTATCATAGGCAACAAAGTTATCATTATCGTTCAAACTGTCAGCTTACCAACAGGCCTTTTGAACTTCCCCGCCATGTCCTCATATTTCGCACAAGTCTTGATGTTAAACCTGAGAGAAAAACTGTCTTTAAACTTCTTTCAACAACCTTCTAAAATCAGTTTTACCGAAATGTGTTTTTAGTTTGAATCCCGCTTGAAAATATCTTTAAATAAATTATTTTCGAACACTGACGAGGTTATTGCTGGATTACCTAGGGTAAGCCCAGTCAGATTTGGTTTGTTTTCCCGTTGTTGTCGAATAGAGAAAATTTCGGTCCCATAGTTCCTTGCGGCGCATGATGAACTACTCTGGATTCATAGTTAAAGAAACGAGCAAAAAGGAGAAAAGAATTACGCATAGATGGAATAGGCTGCAAAACTAATTGGTGTTGGGACAGTAGATAAAAAAAGTAATTAAAAAAAATAATGCTGGTGAGAAAGAAGTGTTGTTGGTTTACTGGGGACACAAGTATACAACTAAAGAATTTTAGTTTGCCTTCAAAAATGACCCACACTTTTGAATGAATTAGTCTGCCGGCAACCCAGGCTACTGGAACTAAAGGTAGACCAGTGAACGCTCTCCGAGTATATAGTTTTTTATTACAAAAGCAAAAAGCAGATATAGTAGGTTAAATGATTTTAACCACGACATATTAAACAGACGTAGTTATAAAAATTCAAACAAAACTGTTTGTAAGTTTGTGTCCATATCAGCAATTTAAATGTCAGTGACGACTCTGTGCACATAACAAACGCCAAGCAGCTCACTTTGATCAGTTCCAAAGTTTAGTTTTTCCCACGTGCCGCCATTTTGAAATGTGACATGTTTTGGTTGCAGTGCGTCACGTCACATTTCAAAATGGCGGCACGGCATGGCCAGAAAAATAAACTGAGGGACTGATCAAACTTAAATGCCTGGTGACAGTTATATGTACGTAATTATCAAGTTTGAGCTGCTGATGTGGACATAGACTTTGAAATAGTTTTTTAAGACAAAGAAGTCCTACAGAGGAGGATTCCTTTAATCTGCAAGTACACTAGTATGTATGCTGATTGGCGCAGATAGATCAAAACACAAAACACAAATGTAACTATAATAGAGCTCTTAACACACTATCGCGTCTCGGGCAATGCGGGAAATCTCACTGAGTCCCTTTGCGGTTTACACCAGGAGTTTCTTCTGGTGCACCGACACTTTATTTCTTATCTCTCTCTACGCGGGGGCTTCTTTTATGCCCTTCCTTGGGGCAAAACCCGCGCGGGGGCAAACAGAAACAAAAATAAAAATGTAAATACAAAAAATACTACAAATACAAATATATTTACAAAAAAATAACATTACAAGTACAAATATTATTACAAATACAAATATCACTATAAATACAAAAATTCATAACAAATAAAATAAAATAATAAACACAAATACTTCTGTAAATTCAAAACTCTTACAGCTTGGTCTTAATAGTCTTTCCATTGACAGTCACTGTGTCGTTCAGGTTAAACAGATCAAACTCCGGCGGCTTGATGTCAATCGTTGTTCTCAAGCTCAATAGAGGTAGACTTCTACACCCGCGAAAATCAAAGTAAAACATGTAAGAAATTTACAAAAAACATAATCTTTAACACAAATGAACAAAAACTATGACTATATGTTTCTTTGAGTGCCGAGTTAGTTTAACGCTACTATAAGGTTTAAAACAGTGGGGATCCGGATCCGAGTGGTTTAGCAGTCGGGCTAAGCCCCTGCTTTGAAGTGAATATTTGGCGCTGGCGGAAAGTGTTAACAGGGACCTTAAACAACGAGGACAACGACGTCGGCGACGAAGGCAGAGAACAACAGTGAATACAATAACTGCACGTTGGCACGCCGTCGTTTTCCAAATTCTAACGCGAAAAGCTTAATTTTGGAGTTAGAACGACTACGAGAGCGACCTACATACATGATTTTGTCAATCTTTATTCTTCTTTAAGAAAAACACTTTCATCGTTTTATATTCACGAAGCGTAACTGGGACAAAATAGAAAGCAAACTAGCCACCAAACTAGCCACACGTGATTGAAAGGGCCAGGCAAGAAGAGTGTTTTTTATAAACCGTCGTCGCCGAAATTGACGTCCTCGTTGCTCATAAGCTCTCTGGTATCTGCCCCAACCATTAATATTCGTCTGTGAGGGGGCAGGTTGCACATGGTAAATAAATCTGATGATAGGACCAGCGTTCCGGTAAGAGAATGCCAGACTAAAAACCGAGAAAGACTGCTCCTTAATTTTTGAACAACAGATCGTCATAGTTTCCAACCAGGCAAAAGAACAATACAACGTTGTTCACTGCCTTCTGGTTAGCCCAGTTGGTAAGGCGCCAGTCTGTCGTGCGGGAGGCCCGGGTTCGATTCCCGATACCGGACAGGTCTGTACTAAGGGTCTTAAAGTAACTTAGGAGAATGTAACACTAACAACTTCAAACGTTTCGACCTCCGTGTTTCCTCTTAAAAAGACGCTAGACCGTATAGACCCCGGGTGACAGACCTCGAAGGAGACCTCGAGTCTAATCCACGAATACGTAAAAATGGCAGCCTGAACATTTACCCATAGTTCCTAGCGAATAAACATCTAAAATTGCCCATAAAAACGCATAGCGAGAATCTATAAAACTCAAACTTGACACACACAGTGTTGTTAGCACAAGGAAGAGTTTTACCAACTGTTACCTTCCCTGAGCTTCTTTTAGTGGTGTAAGGTTTGCCTGCATTGTGGTGTAAGATTTACAGCTGCCCTCTTTCGGAATGGTCAGTCGCCTGCTCGCCAGTGATTCTCGGAGTCAAAACGGTCAATCTAAACTGATTCAATTCACGCAAAAACGAAAAACGTACCTTAACACGAATGCCTTGTTCGATTCGAAAGCGCCAACTGCAAGATCTGCCATTGACAGAAAAATATCTTAAAACCCGATAGCATGCCCTTGATTAAGTCAGTTAGTCTAATAAACCCCATTAATAGTCTATAAAGAATATTTACAAATTATTTTGATTTTATTGATACATATATTGGAGCTCTCTCACTTCAAATCTTTTTTCGAGACACCAAAAGTAATTTGTAATACTGAGAAGGCCATACACCGTAAGCGGAACCGAAATCAACTAGAATTATGTTTTTTTTTCTGATCTTTTAGACTGTGAAAACACTTGTTATTGTTCTAGTTTAAGTCCATGTTTAACGATCAGGGTCCGGTTGTACAAAGCCTGGATAAGCTATCCGCTGGATAAAAGCTAATGGTCGTCACTAATAAATCAAAGATTGTTTGACTCTTTGTTGGTTTCTCTATCTCTGGTTGTTAAGTGAGCGGAAGACTCCTAAAGTAATGGTTTAAATGGTGTAAAATAACTTTCATTATAGTGTTAATGCATTAAATAGAAAGCATTAATCCGGCGGATAGCTTGTACAGGCTTTGTGCACTTGGGCGCTGTTTTATTTGTCGACGTGAATACTTACCACCCTTGTTGATTTCAGAGCCGCAGCCTTATTATCATAATGAAAATTGTAGTTAAAATGGAGAAAATTGTGGTGATTCATCTTGATAGTTTTTCCAAGTTCTTGTGCATTTCGAACGATTTATAGAAAATGTAAGTCTGGGTCAAAATAGTCAGCGGTTTCAATGCTTGTTGTCATAGTGCCTGCTTTGAAACTGGCCAATCAGAGCACAGATACCAGAAACGGCTGTTGTTACGTTCTGCAAATTGAGGGCGCCGTTTCATTTCTTTTCGCCGGCTGGAACACTGCGGTAAACACACATTATCTCATTTTTTGCTTTCTATTTGCACGAGTTTTAGCGTCTTTTGAAACCGATCAGTAGTAAAGTAACATAATATTAATAATTAAGGAAACACCTTCAGGATTTGGGATAACGAGGGACAATTAAAGTATTACTCGGTGTAATATGCACTTGTCAGTTAGGACCCAGTCCCCCATTAACTGAGTTCCGCCAATACTACCTAACTAACCTGGATATCCGTTGTCATCTAGATCCAGGCCCCCGTACAAAGAATACCCAAAGGTTTGAAGTTGATCACCATCTGGCAGATCTGTAGCTTTAACGACCTGCAAACAAACGAGCCAACATTGTTATTATTATTATTATTATTATTGTTGATATCATAATCTTTATCATCTATTATTATTACCAGTTATTATTATTTCTATTTATTCATCATTATAAAAATTATTGTTATCATCATTATCATTATTATTATTATTGTTATTACCATTATCATTATTATACTCTCGCACATAAATCCTCGAGCAAGAAAAATGAAGTTGGTGCCAGCGTCATTTCCTGGTTACGAATCCAGCTTTCATTCGCAATCTTAAGAACCGTACAAGATGTGTGAAAGGTTCGAGAATTCCTTTTAAGTCACGTGAGGTCGCGGAGGGTTTCACTCTCTCTGTAGCAGAACTACTGTATTCGTCAATTTTAGCCTAGGTTTGAGATCAAGTTTCCTTTCCCAAAAATTTATTTATCAGTTTCAATTATCTTTCAGCGGCAAGCTCTCTACATTTTCAAAAGGTTTTCTTTTATATGTAAATATTGATATTTACTTTTCATTGTTCTTAATGGTTGCAATAAAGTTATTATTATTATTATTATTATTATTATTATTATTATTATTATTATCATTGATATCATTAACGTTATTATTCGACTGACTGTCCTTCATGACCAACACTTTCTACCTCTTTCAGAATAACAAGGTAAATTGTTACAACTCTCTACATGTTAAACTTTGAAAATATTTCCAATTACAAAGAGACGCACTACAGCACACTTAACAACACTTTTATCCACAGATTGTACACACACGCGCGTACAGGAACTTCTGGTAGCTCGACTGAAACCTTTTAAGGCCATCGAAATTGTCATAAAAAGATTTTAATAAAAAATCAAAGCTGGTAAATCAAACCGTGGTTTACCTGGATTGGTTTTGCTGAAAGTCCTTCCTTTGAACCGGTGTAGAAATACACAGCCCCGCCATCTTCGTAAGGCGCTCCTACTGCAACGTCTGTTGCCATAGCAACACCATACTTATATTAGCCGCACGAAACACCAGATTTATGTTTTACGAAAGCAGCAAATTTCTGTAACAAGCACTTCCCTCTCCAAGAAATGCGCACCCCCCCCCCCTATAGTATGTTCTAGCTTATTCTCCAAAAATACCCAAAACTTATAAATACGGCCTTGGGCCGATGCAATTATTCAAAAAGAAGGCATTCAATTCCACCTTTATGCAGATGATTGCGAAAATTATGTGTCATCAGTTAACAGCAGTTAATAGTCTCCTTGGCTGGCTTGTTCAAAGGCAAGTTAGTTTTAACACTTGGTTAAACCTAAATTTAAACAGTAATTATTCTTTAAGGAGAGGTTTACAGTTCTTACAAATTATTGCCGGTTTGGACTTTTGACGGGTAAATTTTTTTAGCTATAACTACAGCTCAAATCAGTGTCCTTAAGGCTGAAAACAAGAACATCGGTTAAAAACCCTTCGGTTAATGCTAATTGAGGCTACGGAACACCTGGGCCAAGGGGGATTAAAATAGGATTTACAAATCTTTTTAAACTTCGAACATTTTTACTTACCGTTGTAACCATCCAGATTGATATCCCCCGCATTGCTGATTGCGCGACCAAAGTTTGCTTGTGATGTCTTTGAAGTAAGTAAAACATCTTGTAATTTAAAACCTTTTCCTCTTTCGTTAAGATATACCAACACTCTTCCAGTAGATGTCAGGCCCTTAGGAGAGTAGAACGGTGCACCCACCAGGATATCTGTAAATCTTAAAACACATTTTAAAACACATCAGCTCGCTGACACTAGCATTGTCTCCATCTTATCAATGACTGAACAAAGTTTTTGGTCTGGATGCAAAAATATCAGTAGCTTTGAAGCCGCGCCTATAGCCACCTAAATACAACCAGCGGAAAAATTAAGAATTCGAGGTAACTTTGTGTCCGGCTATCTTAATATGTTGTTGCACGCGGGAAGTCGGGAGAGCACGAGAATAGCACTTGAGTGGCACGGAGAGAAGCGGAGAGCTTCTCAACACGATAGACAGACGATAACCAGAAACTATTTCTATTAGAGCTTTTGAAAGCTCAAGAAAAAAAATATCAACCTTGTGTTACGATTGTCCAGACGCACGGCCGTGTCGAGTTATGGACGCACGCATACCTACGAAACAGGACTAACCAACTGAGCTGCAGGAGCAGCTTGGAGTTTGGTCATGGGATTTAAGGGACAGTATGGCACGGCCAAAGTCTAGAAATAACCAAGAGTGTTGCCCCTGAGTGGCATACGTGCAAACACAACTTATAGATTCGAGTGAGGCGGGGGAATAATCCAAGTCTCACTGATGTACAGCATAACAAGTAGCCCGTGAATAAAGCTCTTTCTTTTGACCCATTCAGCCAAAAAAACATCAAATATCTTATTGCTAGATTTTCCCAACTATAATCCATACTTTGCTTTTCAACTTCATTGGCTTACATTTGTATTTACTTAATTCCTACTCCCCGAGGGTGTTGTTACAACAACTTAAGTTGCAACTGGTATTTTTATAGCTCTAAGGCCTTTTCCAACACTTCTATTCGAATGTAAATGAATAAAAGTGCTTACCTGACCATTTTACGTCCGTGAAATAAGCTTTCAAAAGTGAGTGCATTTAGTGCGAACACAATTCAAAATATACGACGGCAATTATGACGTCACATGGTTTGAAATAATTCCAAGCTGCTCCATACTAGTGTTTACAGCGAACTAGTGAGTTTTTTGCTCAAGTGCTGGGCCACCAGCCACGCAAACTTTGCCATGAAAATATGAATTTGACTGGAAAAGTAAGATTGATTTCCTGCCTTTCAAATCACGTGACATCACGCATATCTAATGAGCTTTTAAAAAATGTTTTCGCAGGTTTGACGCTAATATTCAAGTTTGTCTTCGTAAATTCAACACGATTTTTAGTTTTAAAACTAGTAACAAGTGTCTAAGCGGAAGTTGTGTGGGTCAAACTTTGATTTTAGGTATCTTAAACTAGTTTGAAGATTTTGCTTCAGTAGCATTTTAAACTCATTGATTATTTACTACTTACCCATCCCCGTTGACATCTACACCAGCCACTGTATATCCGAAACCTGAACCGGGATGATTTATCTCTTCTGGGTCTCCCTTGTTTGGTAGTTCATGTGCTAATTCGTAGTTAGTACTTCCGAATCTTGACACAACAACCTGCGGAGAAATGTTAGGAAAAATCAAAACATGAAACAAATGTACAAACCTTCACTTGGTCTTTGGGGAAAATATAGATGGGCTATTCAACTGTAACACAGACTGTGATATGATATAGTATGGGAATATAAACTCCAAAGATCTCGGTATCTTATTATAAATGACTTTAAAACAGTTGGCCAAACTTTTAAAGATAAATAAACATTATGCATAAATAAATGGCGGCGATTTTTAAATATTCTCTTGTATCCATTTAAAAAAGCCTCAATCTGAGTAAAACTTTCAAAAGAATATGTTACCCAAAAACGAGGCTAGTATTGCTAGCTTGTATATAGACAAAAATTTTTTTTAAATCATCGACAATTTATGCATACTGTGTTACATACAGCTTCTTTTCAATATGCTCACTAATAGAACTGTTTTTTTTTTGTAAGAATAAAGTTTTTAAGAACACCAAAGCTGAGATTACCAACAACAATAATCGCCAAGCCGGTTGAGATGTACACATGATTTCTGACCGCTCTTTTTCATTTACAGTAGAACAAGCGACTCCACGTAATTTATATCTCTCTCACAGCAAAGAAATCACTTGTTGATTGTACAGTTGATATGTCGTCATTCTGACGGTACTAAACAATTTTCATATTTGGATGATTTGTCAAATCATGTTCATGTGCAAAAGAATTAAATTTTGATTATTTATCATAACGCACACCAGTTCAGTCAATTTTAATGCAAAAAGCCAAGTTTTAAAGTCTTTATATGACGCACTTTCGCCATAGCGCACACGTTCATCCCACATTCGTTAGACATTTCTTTTTGGATACAGTCAAGTCTGCAACCAAGCTCAGTGATTGAGTTGGTCAAAATCGCGACACAAAAACGAAGAAACGCCGTCGGATTATTAAGCTTGTGAGCTATGCTCGCGAGCTAAATATCAGAAAACAAGAGTAAGTTCATAATAATTTGAGCCCGAAACCACCAGAAGGGCTAAAGAACAGCCTGGCCTTGGATTAAGAAAAAATTCAAACATGAATTTTTTTTCATAGGTAAAAGTTTGCTAAGCTTACAAAATATGGATCAGGTTTACTAATAAAACAAATAGGTCAATCAAAAAATTTCAGCCCAAAGCAAACTGCAGAAGGTGACAAAAACAGAAACACATGAATCAAAAAATTAATCCTGAGTTAGCACTAACCAGGTTTTGAGGAACCTGGCCCAAGTTCTTATAAAAAAAGGTGAAGTTTAAAACTGTCACCCCATCATTGATAACTCACTTTTCCTTTGTGGCTTTCACGAGGTGCTCCTTGCACAAGATCTGTAAGTCAGAGGAAAATGATGTATCAATTAATTACTTGTCTATAAAACTTCTTTCTCTTTTTCGTTATATTAAACATTAATAATGACTTCACACTCTTTACATTTCTTTTCAGCTAATTACAAAATTAACTGAAAAAAATTTAAATAAAGATAGGTATGAAATACTAACTTATAGAAAAACAAGAATTAAAAAGGTGTTGGAAGTGTAGATTTGATTTAAAGCATATTCTTTCATACATCTGTACAGATATGCTCTAGCTTCTACGCCTATCTTTCTATTTCTCTATATTTCTACATAACAAAAGCATATTGCCTTACAAGTTTTTCATACAAAATCACAATAAAATACTAAGACAATTACTGTAGACTAACTTATTTTTGTCAAACCCCAGTATACATAGAGGATACTACATTGCCGCTTGGGATACAATTTTCTTATCTTCTCGTGCTGAAAGTTTCTCTTGTGAGTGAGCAAAGCTAAAGTATCAATTGAAACTTAAATTTAAACTTTAAACTGATGCTTGGGCTTTTCTTTTTGTTCGAGACTTAACTGCCACCTATTCGTTCCAATTACCGTATCATTTTCAAATATTCCAGACGTTGGACCTACATGCCTCATATGTTGTGGCAGAGGCGTGGTTAGTAGGTCTTAACTGTTATGCCATTTGATGACGACTTAACGATTACAACTAACTGACCGTGCTTCTGCTGTAGCATTATAAAGGGCATGGGTCCAAGGTCTGGAAGATGTGAAAATGATGCGGCGGTTGGAACAAACAAATCATGGCAGTTAGCAATAAGTGGAATCGGAAATTAAAATAAAGCAAGCATGCATAAATTCAAAGTTTAAAGTGTTTCGTTTAAAAATTTTTTTTTCTATAATTTCACTCATAGCCAATGCATCCTGTAACCTGTGGTCCGACAGAGTAAAATGTGGGTATAACCCTGTATTCTAGCTTTCTTGTCAGAAACAAAAGCAGGGTGTATAAAACAATTCTGGATTTTAGCACTTTTTCATGTTATAGCCACACTTCAAGAGGTTATAAATTCATGGCACTGGATAAAAAGAGCATTGTTTATGCTGTTCTTTACCTGCAGTTTAGAAATTCATTCAACGTTAGCATGACCATGAATCAAAATAACACAGTCAAGGGTTAATAACTTGTAACTTTATCATTAAAACCATCTTACCTTTCTTAGTAACCCCGAAAAAATTTCCAGAAGATACAGAATAACCTACAAGAGGAAGACATTAGACTTTTTAGTTTTGAATATACACGTACAGTCTAATAAAAGAATACTAAATACAGAATTTTAATGGTGATGCGGTTTAAAAGTACAAGTGTTAACAATAGAACAATAAATCATTCAGTAGATAAAATCTTAATCTGTAGATGACCTCTCAACCATCAATCCTCATATGTGAGGAGTAGGTTTTTAATGGTAAATAGATCAGTAAGGTTTTGCTAACGCAACAACTTAAATAAGTTAGCAGAACGAGATTAAAATTGACAATTTGGCATCTTCTCGATGCCATTATCACAGTAAAGAATTTTTTGGTGATGTGGTTTAAAAGTACAAGTGTTATTAAATCAAACACCTTAATGTAAAATAGATGCTGAAACATCAATTTGAATCTCGTTCTGCTAATTAACTTATCAGTTTAACATAATACCATAAAAGTCCACATTCCATGTTATGGGCCCCCCCCCAAAAAAAAAAATCCACGTAAGCTAATCTATTGGTCGACAAATATATGATTCCAGATGTAAGCCCAAATGGACATGGTTTTTGAAGTGCAGAACGGAGTGAAAAATTTTATAACCATAGTGAATAGACCTTATTTGAACTTATGAGGAATTTAGTGGTGAAAAAATGTTGCCAAAACCTTTCTGGCAGGCCTGGATTTTGACTTTTCATTTTTCCAGGACTTCCCATGCCAGGTTTTCAAGGACTGGTATACACCCTGACTTACCTAAATATGAATCATTGCTAACATGACTCCCATCTAAACTTGTTGTGGGGTTGCCTTCACCATCTTTGTATACATAAGTCTTCCCTATGAAGTGGAAACAAAAAAAAACAAGTTCGCTATACACATATACAAACGTATTTTTATTTTACCTAAAATTAGCTGTAGCAAGTAATACAAGCTATCCTACAAGCAAAAAATAATCATATTAAAAAATATATATCATGAAAGGGAATTAAGGCAACACTCCAAAATCATTTTCTTAATGGGTTTAAAAACATAAATTTTGGGTTCCAAAAGTGTAGTTTCTAAAACGATTTATTTTTTAATATTCTGCAAAAATGAGTAAAGAAAGCATGTACTACTAAGTCAATCATGTCTGTCACGTCTGAAATCACAACTTAAAGCTGTCAAAAGAATTAGTTATATTGCCTTGCACAGGCTGTTTTAATGGTTGTATTTTTGTATTGTTAAATTATTCAGTAGAAAATTAGAAATGTTTTCCTTTTCAAGCAAAAACTTAACACTTATGCTTTCATTTCTTTGATATCAAACTGCAGTTTCACGATGTGGCAGCTTTGGCTAGTACTTTTTTTACTCATTTTTACAGAATATTAACAATTGTTTTGTTTTAGAAACTACAGTGGGAACTGGATTTTCTGCAGTGTAAAATCAAGGATAACTATCATTACATCCAATATCTTTAGATCAAGGCCTAATTTTTCATACATTTTACGGTATTCTTAACTTGCTGTGAGAAAGAATTGATGTTATCGTAAAATCAAGGGTACCATTAGTCTAAGATTGAGTATCGAAATCCAGGTTCCACAGTACTTTCAAAAAGGCTCCTTCAGATATTTGAAACAAGTATAGTAACTAGTACTTTCTGTAGTTAAAAGTTAGCACAATTATTTATATATTAACAAGAGTATAATTACGTACATCAGTGAAGAACAGTTAAACATATACAATAAAAAATTAATATGAAATAAAATAAAATAGTGGAACTGGACACTAATTTCCATTTTGTGGAATTTTCTGGATGAAGACTTGCTTAACTTGCATGACACCTTGAGCATAAAAAATGAAAATCTGATATTCTCTCAACTCAGCTGAAGTAAGTTCATTGTGCTGGCTACACTGAGCATAAAAGCCCTCCCCCCTAGGCCTGGCCCTGTAACTTAATTTCCCAAGCATGAACCAACCTTTATATGTATTGGCCCCAGGAGCAGCTCCAGCAGCAAAGTCCTAAAAGGATTGTAAAGTACATTGTGAGTTGTATATCAACTTAATTAGCTGTAATTCAGAATTTCATGGACTAATTTAACCCCCGGGATTATCTGTTATTTTTGCCTTGTATTGAAGAGATGCGGGTATAATCTGCTGTGTGAGTTATCTGTTAGATTCTGAAGTTGTTTTTGGCTACAAGTATAAAATATTCTGCTAGATTTTACAGAATCTACACTTTGTTTAATTCAGTTATGCAGCATTAAAGATCCTGCGGTCCACCTGGTTATTAAATTTTCCTTACTATCTGAAAACAAACAAAACATTTTGTTAACATCTTCAAGGGGGTGGTAACTTTTGTTTCTTGTTAGTCATAGAAATATTTATGGGGTGCAGGTTATCTGCGGTTTGGGTTATAGTAGACCTGGAAAGTGTGGTAATGTCAAAAATATTGTTCTGCAATTGGAGATTGTATAAAACTATAACTATAATGGAAATATTGAACTGAAGACAATCCAGGTGCTAGCAGGATGTAAATGGGAACAATCTGTCTGGGTTTGTCAGAGTAAATTGGACTAATTCTTGTGCAAGCCTCTGCTCTAAAGCATCATTTTCTAGGATAAAAGGAATAAATTTATTGCAAAGTTAATAATTGAGCTGAATTGCATTCTTATGTACTCTCAGTTGTTGTTCAGGAATAACAATAATAATAATAGTAATAATATAAATAACTAAAAGTAATTTCTGAAAGTAATACTGTATAAAATATTATTTAAATATATTATCCAGTGGAGGGGTTGGTCCAGTGGTAAGATCTCAGACTCCCAATCCTGAGGTCCCTGGTTCGATCCCGGCCCTGGCCTGGTTGAGGGTTGAATATTTTAATTTGGTAACCTTCTTTCACACTAAAGGCCACTCAGTTTTCCATCCTTCTGGGATTGGTAAAATGAGTACCAGCATACATGGATGGCTTTGAAGCGACTGCCAATTGCATCTATATAAAATCATATGCATCTGGTCCACTGGGGGTAAACTGATCATTGTAAGGAACCTTTGAGCATTCATATTAAAATAATTATGGAAAGGGTGCTATATAAATGCACCACTTTACTTTACTTTAGATCCAGATAGAGAACTGGAGTTATGTGATAGAAGCAGAATCAAATTAGTTACAATTCAGAACTTTAACCTTAAGCCCTATTTTTTGATACAGTTTAAAAGAGATTTACAAATGAAACATTTCTTGAAAGTCCATCAATTAAAAAAATTAATATTGTAAAGAATGGTGTTTATCAAAGAGCAGCTTGAGGAAACTGCTTCTCTTTGATGGCTATTGGCTAGATCAATGATTTAAAAAATTAATGGTGACAGAAATTGTACACACTGTAGTTATAAGGCATTGTCTGTATTCGTAGTTTTAGTAGACTGATTTAAAATTAAAACCAAGATCGTAAATTTCTCTCCATTCACCTTCATTGCAGTAGCTCCTACTCCTGTCATACAGAACTGATGTCGAGTATAGCTTGCTGTAGCATCTCTGGCATCCACTGAAACCAACAACAATAGCAATATATAAACCATAGAAAACATATATTTATATAATATATAAAACATATAATTATAATATATTCTATATAAAATCTCATATTAAAGTGCATAACTTAAACATTTCACTATGTTAGTGGATAAACCTTGCTAATAACTGAGGAATAGTGGTAAAAATTTTTTGACAAAATCTTTTATGTTTCTTGAGATATTGACATTCAAGAAACTTTTAACTAATTATGTCATGAGTGTTTCCGACAAATTTGCATTTTTAAAGAAATCTACTGCCAGTCTCCATTAAACTTTGGACAAATGTGAGCCAAGTTGCATTGAACTGATAATCTATCTACCTCCTGATACATCAGCAGCCCAACTTTGATTTAAATACACATCCAAAAGTTATTGGTTGGCAGCAGATTGAAACAAAATGTAAATTTGTTGGATCGAGCCACTTGTGAAGCATCAGTTGAAAACATAATTACTTAAATGTTAATACATCTATCAATCAAGAACCACAAATTTAAAGAGTTTTCAAAAAAATTTACTGCTATTCACATTTGGCAATTAAAGTCTATCCACTGAAGGAATAATTTTTTTTTCATATGCAATTTAAAGCCTCCCCCCTCAGCTTTAAATTAATTACCCAATCTCCCCCTGGCTGTATGCTGATATGCAATTACTTTTTGTTGTACACTGTACAGCGTCCATAATCTGAACAGGCTAAACTCAACTTGTCAATATTGGTAGTTATGATAAACCAAAAAATGGATTTCTCTTTTAATGAATAATGAATGACAGTGAATCGGAGTGGAGAAAGAAATACTTTCCTTATAAATATGGAAGAGAGTTATTTATTCTATTGATTTAATTTGTAGAGCTCTTTGTGATTTAATGTTAATTAGGAATGTATATAATGGTCTAAGGCCTGTTTTAAACGTCGAACTTCACACGTGCCGAATCTAATGTAAATGAGCTAGAACAATAGAGTTTGCTCATTAGCATTAAGTTCGGCGCAAATGTACATTGTAGTGTACCGCTTTATTACAAAATTTTACATAATTATGTACTTGAGGGAATATTAGGGATTCGGATAATCAAGGATGCATGATCTTTAATTTTGACCTTTTTCCATGCTCTTTAAAGTGTAATTAAAATAGTTTTCTTGCCATGATTAAAGAAAAAACAATGACAGAAAAAAAAATTTATTCTTGTGTCTGACACTTATCATTGATAATCAGATACATAATTTGTCAAAAAAACCTCAAAAATCATTGACTGCTATTGATTTAGGTTGAAAGCTGGGTGTTCCATGCAGTTATTGAGGTACGGTTAACTAATCAACAAGGCACTGTTAAATGCAAATTCACACCACTTGAACATTTACATGAATGATGAATCTATGCTGAATTTTTCATTGAGCTTATTTCAAGTTGTAATCAAAACAGGATGCACTGTAACATAATTTTAAAACATCATACTTCACATTTGATTTAGAATTTTCATAGGGCCGGCACTTATTTCCAGTTTCTGTAGTGTTAAGTGGATGAGAATCTTCGACTTCCCTGGACAGGACACTAATCTATCACAGGTTAGCTCACAGCAGAACTGTGGTACTCATTATACAGCTGAGTCAACTGGAACAAAGTAAGGTAAAGTGTCATGTTTAAGAACACAACACAGTGGTCTAATTGACCAGGGCTTGAACTCGTGACCCTTAAGGATAATGAGTCCAACACGCTAACCACTCGGCCACTGCACTGCCAATATTTAGTACCTTGTTACATGAAGTTTTAGCATCATTTTAATTTCGCGAATTTTAGTGAATGTGAAGTGTCACTAAAAATAAGTGTTAATTACTATAACTTAACAGGATGCTAAAATTAAGTGTATTTCAAAAATTTCAAAAAGTGGGTATAATGTAACAAAGCAAATGTTTTGGTATTGTATGGCAAGAAAAACATTCTGGAGACTAAATGAGACTTATGAGACAAGAGGATAGATGATGTAAAACATTGACATTGTGTTTTGAAACATGTATCTATATTAATAACAATGCATTACTTTTATTGAACATTACATTACAGTTATATTTTGTTGATGAAATTCATTCAAGATGTGTTAAAATTATTAACCTCCTTAAGACTTACAATGAAGGGAATCAAAAGAAAAAGAAGCTGATTTTTTACTCAAAATTGTGAAATTAAAGTGACCAAAATATGAGCTTTTAGAAAAATCACTAAATTTAAGTGTTGCTAAATATTTAAGCTACAAAACTGCTAAATTGACATGACACTAAAATTTCATGTAATAAGGTACATACAATAATATACATAATAAGCCCTTAAATTAAACAGACCTATGTTCTCTTCTAAGCACCTATCCATTACTGAATAGTCATCGTTGGCTGCTAGATCCAAATCTGGACCATGAAATTTACAATGGCCAGGGTACAAGTGATATTCATTATTTCTTGAACCATATATGATAAGATATCGATGACCACAAACCTAAAAATAAACAAAATAAAATATCAAGTTAGAAAAAAAAATCCATTTAGGGCGGGTTCATTGTTTAATTATCAAGAGGACTGGGTTGTGTAACTTGAACCAAACTAACTTGTCTTTTTTTCCCAAAAACTCGTTTTGATTTTCAAGTACTTTTTCAACACTTGTCATCAGATCTAGAGGTTCCTAAAAAATATCAAGAACTGTTGTCCAGAATTTAGTTAAAAAATTAGATACAGAAAAATGTGAAACAACCTGCAGTGATGTCGCTGCCTTTAAAACAACAATGCTTGAAGTATTCTTAGAGTATATTTTATGCTATGAATAACTGCAGAGCACCACTTTTAAAATTGACAGACTGATCGATTTCAAAAATAAAACTGTTGAATTTCAAGGGCATGTTTTTGTCATTTTTTTTCAAAGCCCATAATTTTACCACAAAAGTTTTTCCAAGACCAGGCATTTTTTCAGTGTTCTCGTCAGACCAAAACAGAATGGCACTGCACCCTTTTGTTTTTTGGAGCACTCTTTTGTTTTTTAGAGTGCCTTTTAGTTTTTACCAGCACCCTTTTCCATCCAAAAGAACAACTTTGCTAGCTTTGGTGAGTGATTTGAACACGTACAAATTATCATACAAAAATCTACGCAAAAACAATTGAGCAAGAAACGAGCTGCCAAATGAGTCTGAAACATGATACAAGTCAGTGGTGCCATATGTGCAGTATTTCTGTTGCTATGGTTTCACTAGCTTGTCTCCACCAATCATGGAGCAAGCTTGACATGTTCTCTTTTGCTTCATTTTAGTTTACAAACAAACCCATTCAAATCTAAACTTCTCGAGACCTTAAAAAAGTACTCTTTGTTTCAAACCATCAATAAAATAACAGTTGACTTATTAATAACAATGACTGAAACTCGCCAACAGCAGTTCATAATTTATACCCCAAAAAAATCCCTACATTTTTTAGCATGCCCAGTAAATTGCACTTATTATGTTAAATTGTTGATCAGAGAATATCATTGATCAATAGCTCGGTTTATGTTCTATACCCAAAAAAAACCTAACTTAAGTGTATTTCTACTTTAACATGCCTAGTAAATTATTTATACACTTAATCTATTGTT
Source organism: Hydrozoanthus tunicans (assembly GCA_026413305.1). Lineage (NCBI taxonomy): Eukaryota > Metazoa > Cnidaria > Anthozoa > Zoantharia > Hydrozoanthidae > Hydrozoanthus > Hydrozoanthus tunicans. Next base: position 17,280 of record JAOBAT010083986.1, read on the forward strand.
GATTTGAGATGAAGAAAAACAATATGCCCAAAAAAATCCCTTGTGCATATTTTTCATGACCCAAAACAAATTTTTGCACCTTCTGAAGAACTTGAAAAATAAAATAATTAGTCTCTTAGGCTAAATTTTCAAACCGAAAAAACAGACCCCCCCAGTGGGCTGGGGTTTAACCACTGTTGACCATTTTTGAGCCAAAAATTTAAAGTTACATTTAAGACAAATATGGGAAAGGGGAGGGAAGGTTAACAATTGGTTAGTAAAAAATCAAAGTCAAACACTTACAACTATCATTCCATTGACACCATAGGAATGAACATGGCCACCAAACCACATGTTATCTTTGTCTTCTTTTGTCAAACCATCTTTCTCATTTTCTGTGAGAATTTGAAAATGAAGTATAATTAGTATAAGGCAATTGCATGGAGCCAAGTAAAATTTAGGATTAATTTCAGGGGTGTTTTCAATTTAAATTTCTAAAACTAGCCGAGAAGCAAAAGATCTTCAACTAACTTTTGCAAACCAGCGCCCAATTAGCACCAAGTAATTTTACCCTAAATTAGAAAAAATGCTCCAACGTTACAATCCAATCAATCCAATCAATTCCAAGTATTTTATTACTCAGTTATAGTCAGAGATAGCTTCATGAATCCGTGGGCAAAGATCATTGTTTATATTTTCTGCTTTAATTTTGTAACTAAGGCTCCTCGACACTGTTTCCCCCATTAATTATTGGTATGTTGGGGGTATGTCCACAGTATGTTGGTAGCTATATAGTAAACTATTAGTTTATCAACAGTGGTAAGCAAATATTCAATTTAAGAAGAAATGAAAGAATCCACTTTAAGTGTTGTATTGACAGTAAGTTCTGCAGTGCATCGTTAGAATATCAGAGATTATACTAGTGGAGTGTTAGTAAGAAACTTATCTTGTTGGCCTAAACTGTATCCACCAACATACATGTACTATTGATATGTTGCCCAATTATTGGTAGAGCTTCAGTGGATATCACCTATAGCTAAGCACTCAGTGATCCTTGGCTGATACATTGACTGACATATTGGTCAACAATAGTGGCTGTCATACAGTCCCAAGGTAGGTGATAACACATATTATAATCCAAATTGGCTGCTTACTTTTTAGTAGCTATTATTTCCCCCCATGTATCATGAAATAGAAAAAGCAATTCCATTTATACTAAATAAATACATGTCCCTAAAATGTATTGTAACCAAATGAGTTAACAGTAAACAAAACTGACCACCTTGATTGGTATTTAATACATACACATGATCACTAACATCAAACTGTAAAGTATATTTTGACTTTTTTCACAAACTAATTTTCCAAAGTGCCGTTGCTTTTTGGGAGGGGAAGGGGGGATTACTTTAATTTGGAATTCTGGATAATTTCTAAGGAAAAATAATCTCATGGAAGAAGTATATCCCCCTTAACCCTTTGGTGACGGGCCCTTTAAATTTGGTTCGAATTCGAATCATGACGTAAGCAAGCCTTAAAACAAAGCATTTTGGCTTGTCCAATCCAATTTTTTGAATGAACTGGCTGTCAAAAA
>JAOBAT010084008.1:0-10016 GCA_026413305.1 Hydrozoanthus tunicans
CCCCCCCCCCCCCCCCCCCCCCCCCCCCCCCCCCCCCCCCCCCCCCCCCCCCCCCCCCCCCCCCCCCCCCCCAAAGGAGAGAGGAAAATATTTCAATAATGCGAGTCAGTGGATCTCTTGCATTAAACGTATATCAGTGGCGATGTCAACTGAACCGCAAGGAGTCGACATTTTAATTCTTATTATACCAAGCTTTGTTGCTGAAACATGTTCCAAAAATACCAACATCAGAAGGAAATGCCCAAAATTTATTCAGTATTGGACATTTGGCTGAATACTGAGTTCGAGGTCTCAATCAATTATAAACGACTCTTCGAGAGGGCGAGAGTTTTTTCAAAACAGAGGACAAAGTCGGAAAATACTTCAATAAGGCATTGGTTTCGAGAATACAATTAAGGGGACTAATGGTGACAAAATGATTGGGTGTGTGTATACGATGATAACAAATCGCGGCGAAACTCTTTTGTCTTCTTAATCTTATTTCAGTTCTTCACCCACGATCAAAAAATAAGGATCTGCAAAAAGGTTTTTGAAACATTTCAAGGCATGAATAGATAAGTCAGAAGACTTAACATAAAGATTGTTATTGGTATTAAGGAGCTACATTTGATCCCCAATTAAACTGGAAGGAAAAAATCTCATTTTCTTCTAAAAAGGCAGTTAGAAATATATTGGAGTAATGTCAAAACCTGGCACTTTGTTACAAGGGCTATATTATTCTACTTTTCTCTCCAGCATGGGCAAAAGTGTACAGATCTACAACTACTCCTTTGTACATTCTTCAAAACAGGGCAAACTGCTTTTATTCCACTCTTCTGACAACCATGAACATACTGGCAAACCCACCTTTTGTGAATCAAACATACTTAAATTTCATGACTTCATCTGTTAACATTTGCATGATGGAATGCACGATTTTCATTCCGGTAGCTTGCCAGGAGATATCATCACACGTTTTGGACAAAGATCAGTTTAAGATGAACATCTACAAATTGCCTCAGTAATACAACTTCCAAAAACAGACTCAAAGAATGTTTGCTTGCAAACGTATATTCTATAGATTTAATCCAAAATGATCAAACAAATTCACTGTATACGTGCCGTTCCGGTTTCAATCCATGCGATATCAAGTAGATACCTGCTGAAACTACCTCCTGCCTAGACAAGCAAAATGATTGGTCCTTTCCTATATAGTTTTAAGCGTTAATTAATGTTGATACTTATATGTTTTTGTACTGATAAAATTTCTCTAAATATACATCAACAGAGTTTTCACGACTCCTGGGACCATTGTTTGATTAAGATGGAAAAGATCGAGAGTTGTTGGTTGTCCCGAAACATAATCTGGGTTTGGGCTCAAAGTAACCAATAAAGGCAATGGATGCACGTCAGCAGTTAAACTTTTAGAGCATGCGCAAAAAAATCGATGTGTTGAACATGTCATCAATCAAGCTCTTTAGTTTTCTTTTAGTAGATCTAGAAGAAACCTGTTGTAATGACTAACACGTGGTTGCATCTTAAACTCATTTGAATCCTTTTCGTGTGTGAAACTGCGAAAGTTACGTACACATCTTGCATTTTGGCTTAACTTTCTGACTTTCTGATAAATAACAAGTAACAAAAGTATTTTTTGCTCTTAATTGAGGGCAACAGCTACTAGACGATATTGTAAATAGCGTGTTTAAGTCCATGGGGTCTTTTAAGTTTTGTAAAGCGCATTGAAATCAAGCCAATGTAATCATATCAGAGTTATTAAAAAAAGACTTGGAATTAATTATTGTGTAGTGTATTGTTGATTTTCAAGGTTTGAGATCTCCTCCATTGTATGAAGTTTTTGGTCTCAATTAAAGCTTTGTCTCCACTTTGTCTCAAATTTGATAAGATTCAAGTTCGCCAAGCAATTTAGTGTGATCATTTTCCTTTTCGCGCCGCCATTTTGAAATGTGACGTGTCAATTGAACACCGGCGTCACACAAAATGGCGGCACGTGGGGAATTAAAACCGTGGAAATGTTCAAACTTGATTGGTTGGCGATACATGTACAGAACTATCAAATTCACACTGCTTATATGAACGTAGACTTAGGAAGAGTTCTATCGGAGACCAAGAATTTTGTGCAGTCAAGGATTCCTTCGATACCCCGGCGAGTAAAGACTGCTACATGTACAGTTAGCTTGTGTAGCGGCTCGTGAGGGGACTGGAGCTTGGGCTCTGCCCCAATCCCTCGAGAGCCCAAGCCCCAGTCCAGTCCCCTTAAGAGCCGCTACGCAGGTAGCCGGGCCTTTATCGATTATGCTAGTAAAAATAGCATATTATGCTAGTAGCATTGCTTTCTTTGGTCAAAGTATGCTAAAATTATGCTCTTTTTTACAAATTGTGCCCCTTTTTTTAAATTATCTCTTTGAAAAACTGCAAATAAGTCCAAAAAATACATTTTTTAATTAGAAGCCGTTGGTCTACAAGTCGATTGTCGCGTCATTGTCAAAGAATAGAAAAATCTCTGTGGGCTTCTACGCTTGCATCTTTAAAGGTCGTAACTGCGTCGTTAAAATCCACATTAAAATTCCGTAAAAACAACTGAATCGCTGGCTGTACCTACAGTGTGACTTCCGGTTCCGGTGCATGCCAGACCCGGGCTCAGACCGTTTCAGACGCCGCTCAGTAATTCACAGTGAACTACAAATACTACTACTTGAACTAAAACTTAAAACACCGAATAATGTCACCAAGTGCTTGGGAATAGAGATGAACAAAAATGATCCGATAATTATCAAAATTATCAAAATATGCGAATTATGCTAGCATTGCTACTTGGCAGAAATTATGCCAGTTTGATCAAACTATGCCAAAAATTACGCTAGCATAATCTATAAAGGCCTATACGCAGGCTATTGAAATGTTGGTAGGAAAGCTCGACGGACCTTTAAGAGTCGAAAATGAAACCTCCTAGGACATACCTTTTAGGGAAAATATATGGGCTTTAATCAGCATTTCTACGCAAGCTGGTAGTTCAAGCAAACCTTTTAGGGTCTTTTCCAAACCCGTTTGTCGAACCCCCTCCCCCTCTCCCCCTTGGGTAACTTTCCTGTTTAGAAGAATATTTGCTGAGACAGCGGACTGTAAAAGCTTTTCCTCCCTGAACGCCTCGCAGCAATACGTCATGGGTACCGGAAACAAATGTTCCGGAAACAAGACTTAATACAAAATTAATGAAAATAAAACAAAGCAAATGATACGCCGAGCATATTAAATCTCGCGGGAACGAGTAACAGTTCCGTGCTAGGGTATTTCGTAAATTCGTAAAAAAAAAAAAGCAACACATTTGAAACAAATTTCTTTCAACTGTACGCTTCGATTTATATAAGTTGTTTGCTGTCTTGTTGTATCTTCTCTCGCGGACTACAGACTTCGAAACTGAATGGTTTGCCGTGGGATTTTTCTCGATTGAATTTCTTTTCTCGTTCGTTTTATCAAAATAGTTTGCCGTCTAGTTCGGCTCTTCTCTCGACTAAACGCTCTAATAGTGGTTTGTTTTCTTAGATTTGGACTTCTAGGTTTTATTTTTCAAATAGCATGATTATTGAAAGCCTTGTGAATGGATAAAGTGTTATTCTTTGCAAAAAGTTTTAAAATGTAAACATGAAATCGCGTTGCCTCCAACAAGGAAACTGGTGTCCAATAACAATATTTGCATACTGAATACAGTCTGGGTGCCATACAATTTACAATACATTCGGTTTCATTAAAAACGTTAATTCGAACAAAAAATTTCCATAAAACAACTCTTTCATTTATTTGAATATTAACACAACGGAAAATAGTGACTACGACAGTAAAATTTACGATTTGTAAACAAAATAAACCATTTCGTTCTAGCTAGAATATTTACATGATAATTGTGATTGGGGGACAACTCGGCAAACTTGATGCTTTTTTAGTAAATCCAAAAAAACAATCAAAACCTTTTTATGTGTGAACAGCAGTTTGCCGAATGTATACAAATTAAAACAAAAAATCACAATGTCTTTACAAGCTGGCGATGTGTTTATTACCAGTTTGGTGCCAATTCTATTTTTGTCAACCTCACGCCAAATTGCAATTTATGCCCAAACACAAAGATTAGACAAAATTATCCTGGATTCTTGTTACAGAGAACATAACCATTTCTTGCTATCAGTTGTTGTTATTGATAAGTCTCACATTACTTGATTGGCCGCTAAAGACAAATGTTTCTTTGTTTTATCTTTCGAAGGCGTTTGGATTGAAAACGTTTGTTTGTCATCATGTCGTCCGCTGAAAACTTTCAAAACAACAATTGCCTAGCTTAAGTAGTTGTTTTTGAAATCGTAAACACTTAGAGAGTGCTATGCTAAACGTTCGGCGCTAGTTTGACGACACACAGCGAAATCAAGTTTAGGCCAAAAAGAATTTAGGAATATTGTTTAAAAACCAAACATTTTTGACAACAGAATCAGGATGATAGCTCTACAGTCGAAAAGGTTTGATTTTAAACAACGCTTCTAAAATCTTTAAGCCTAACCTTTTTTATGATTTGATAATACTTAGCGGATAGCATTCTGAATCACTTTATTTCCTCTCTACATGACCATTACTTTCAGCACTGATTAATAGTCTATGCAAATGATTAAACGCCCACATATGGTGGTATAACTACGTTTTTATGAATGCGTGTTTCCTTCTGTGCCACGTTTGTGAAAAAAACAAGCCTTGTGATGAACTTGCACATAATCATTACCTATTTTCGTTTTATTTCGATGTGTCCGCAATTCTTTAAGTTAAAAAGCAAAAAAATTGTGAACGAAAGAAGAGCAAATTTTGAAACCTTTAATTTCAATAGATATTTAAGAACTGCTAAGTATTTCCTTTTTGATTCTAATAAAATATTTTACTGAAACCCTGCCAGACTGAAAAACACAGCTGTATTAGTGCTTTTGAAGTGTCCTTTGCTTTCGAACAATTCACAAGAGTTTGTAACAATATGTTAGAAGCGTTCGAGTGGACGTTGCCATGTGTAACACATAGGGGTTCATAAGATATTTATGACATATTAAAATATAATCGAAAACCAAGTTACCAGCCTTTTAGCATTACCGACACTCCTTGTGGTCGATTGAAAGCGTTTGTATCAAGGTTGTCCCCGCCAATCAGTGAATATTTCTAAAATATTTTCTTTCAAGCAATAGCATTCTTGCTATTTTTGAGAGTGAAGGAGATGATAACACGTACATAAATGCACTGAGGCTCTTTAGCTCTTTTTGAGACAAAACAAGGAAGGCTTCAAGCGCTGAGAGAAATTGTGTATAATGGTAAGATTAGGTTAAGTATTTTATATTACTGTTTGTTTTTCAGTTTTGAGCGAGGCTCTATTCCGGTGTAAAGACTTCCCAGCTTTGCGACAAAGGCTTCAACCACCTGTTATAAAGAACTTAGTTCAAATTTCTCAAGCGAAAGACATGTTTACAGTTAGAATTTCTTGCTCTTAAAACCGTTCGTCGCGTTGGTCGAATAAATTAGGCCATCCTAAACACAGTATTTCCGACTCTGTAAACGGAAATGGATGTATTCCCGACGACGATTTATATACAGTCTTTGTAGCCAGGCTACTGATAATGATGCTTCGTTTTTCAATTCCTTACATTTAGTACAAAGCGAATTTTTATCATTTTCAACATACTTCAAAGCGGCAATTCACTAACAGTTAAACAAATCTGACGGGTGGTGAGATCGGAGCACTGATGGGCCTCCATCTACTTCTGTCATCTTGCAGTAACTAACGACTGAGAATTAATAAACAACTTGCTTAGGAATAAAACGAAAACCAATTCCAGTCATTTTATAATTAGTTTCGAAGCACTTGAATTTGTCAGAGCGTGCAAGTTGTTTACAAACTCATTTTAGAATGCAAAAGTTGGAGTCTTTTGCCATGGATAACTACTCAAGGATTTTCATGAGTTAGCAGATTTGTTTTGCGTGGGGTTTCTTTGCTTCACTCATGATTGCTTTAGTGGTGGCAGTTTTAAAGCGTTCATATTAAATGGCTTTTTAGTTTAACATTTTACAAACCGCCCTTCAAACAGCTGGTAACACAAAATGTGGCAGGTGCTATTAGTACAAACCATTAACAAAAACATAATAAATTTGACATTAGGTTCGTATATACTGCAGGACACAGCTTCGGTGGACGGTTTTTCAATTATGTAAAATAAAACAGTAACGTGTGTGTAAATTTTCAACATGGTTGAAGCACCAGAATAGATCAAAGTGTATTCACTATAAGAACACATTGTTTGTATCTCATTAAACACTTTTTTATAATAATCAGTAACTTTCGGTTGAGGTCGGACTATTCTTAAATTTGTTTTGCAGATCACTGAGATTAAACCTGTTCTTAAATTGTTCGTATTTCTTGATGTTTCCTGAATTAAAAAGAGGGGTTACAATAGTTGATATGAACGTAGATGTACATCTCAATCCGTGCATTCTTAAATTTATCTACTCTTAATTTCAGCCTGGTGGTTTTACTAAGCTTGTTTTTAATTTGTGGGCAATACAGCCTTGGTATTATGATAAAGTTTGTTTTTACAGAGGTAGCGTGCCATTTCTCATGCATACACAATCTAGATGTTGTTAGTGTTAAACTGGCAGGTGAATAGAACTCTTCGCGCGCTCTGATTGGTTCATTAAATACCGAAAATCCTGCGCTATTCACCTCGGTCACTCAACCGTGAAAAATGGCTTCCTGTTTTGATTCAGTCTGGGAAGAAGCAATTCTTAAAATAAACAAAGGAGGAACCCCACAAACACGAAGAAAGCGACAAATTTTGGTGTTTCATGGTGTTTTTTTTTTTCGCTTAATATCAACAGCACAGCTTTTTGCATTGTTTACCAGCCGACTTTTCATGGCCATGTAAACACGCGTAAGAAGAAAATTGAAAATTTTAAAAGAAGAGACATTTTGCAGCATGGTAGAACAAAAAAAAAAAGAATTCAGTTGTAACAGTTTTTGAGGAAACGACTCCAGATGAACTTAATAAGTGCCTTGAGAAATTTTACGTTTTGGAAAGAAAACAACATGGCAGATATTACACAAAGAAAATTCTCACTTCAATTCGTGAATTGTTTTGATTTTTTTGGAATAAACTTTTTCACCTGGTAGTATAATACTAAAGCAACTATCCCCCTCAGTGTCGATGCCTAGCAATAGTTATTTACAAATAAATATAATACCCATCTTTAGTCACCTCCACAGCTTTTTGCATTGTCTAGCCGGCTATCTTTTGCGGCCATGTAAAAACGCGTACGAAGAAAATTGAAAATTTTAACAAAAGAACATACATTTTGCAGCATGGTTTTAACAAAAAAAAAGAATTAAGTTGTAACAGCTTTTGAGGAAACAACTCCAGGTGAACTGAACAAGTGCCTTGAGAATTTTACGTGTCGGCAAGTGCCTGGCGATAGACATTTACAAACTGATGTAAACAATGCCTCTAGTATTTTCACTAACTTTGCGTTCGAGTGTCAAAAGGTTAGCTGCCTGCAACCCTTGCTAGTCAACTGAATGGTCAGTATAGAAATAATATAGACCTTTTTCTAGAATCCCTGTACGTTATTTCTATGCAGAATAACACGATACTAAATTTCCTTTAACATTTTGTTGTTTTGAACAACAGGATAAGCTATCAGAAGAGCAGATAGAGGGTGAGTTAATGTATTTTCAAAACTATATCTACATGAATATCTTTATCAGGCTCCAAAACTGCAAAGTATAACTATCTATTTATCTATCTGTCTATCTGTCTATCTATCTATCTATCTATCTATCTATCTATCTATCTATCTATCTATCTATCTATCTATCTATCTATCTATCTGTCTATCTGTCTATCTGTCTATCTGTCTACCTGTCTATCTGTCTATCTATCTATCTATCTGTCTGTCTGTCTGTCTGTCTGTCTATCTATCTAAATATTTACAATATCTACTTTACAATTGCCCTCTTTATGATACATTACGTTATGAATTTTTTCAAAAATTTAATATGAACATTCCAGTTAATGACATCGAAATTAGAACATGTACAGAAAAGATACTGAATTTTGAAAATCAAAGCGTTTATTACGTAGCTAAGTTTATCTACAAGTGTTTTGAACTAAGACAGAACACCGACACTGGTATCCTCGTATTGAATATGTAAATTTAGATGAACTTAGTTTTTGTTTAACGAGTTTAGTTTTGTTATTTGCTTTAGCAATACCTGTAACAAAGGTCATGCCAATAAAGCTTGTTTATCCTATCTATCTATCTAAGTAGGTAAAATCAAAGATGACTTATCGAGCCGGCTCTGTGGTTCTGAGTTCGCGCGTAAGCGCTGGTCAGCTTACGCGCGGAAATCAGAGTCACAGAGAACCAATGCGTCGTCTCTGATTTTACCTTCTTGTATACTTTGCTCAGCTACCATTAATATTTGATCACTTATGACGTGGTAGGTTGCATCTACGCATGAATGTATCTATCCATCTGTTTACATTTCTCCCTGACTATTCATCTAACCGGCAACTCATCCACCCATCCGTCACTGATTCATCGTTGTTTTTTGTAACCTAATTTCAAACATAAACTCCTGTGTTATACAGCGACGAAAAGAATTTTCTTTGCACAGGGAGATGCATGTTTGCATTCAACATTTTGCAACATGGAAAAGCTTTGTAGAACAAAACTAAACATTTTATAGAAAGGAACATCTTTCTGTTTTTCGCAATAAAAAGGTTTAAAACTGAATTATTACGTTTTCGGCGTTTGACTGTACAAACCAATTTGATATAAGGTGTAGGCACAAACATTTCTAGGTCGAGTGACCTGCAGTACTTCTCATAGCTTTTGTTCGTTCTCGGTATTTGTTTTGACGTTCGAATTCTCCAAATTCTTTTCAGTTTCTTTTCCTTTAAAGGCGTTATCAAGAAACACAAGTGACACTATTTTCTTCTTTCAACATAAAAGATTCTGTATAGGAAAAGCTGCTTCGCTTTGTAGAAAGTTTACTCGAGCTAAACAAAGACTGTGGCGGCTTGCTCAGTTTTTTCTTCAAGTCTTATGAGCGAGGGGTTCTAAGAAGAGGATTATTTGTATACTTAGAAACTATCCTAATTTGTGCGTCATTTAACTCAGAAAACTAGAACTAGTAATCATATGATTTGAAATGAGAAGGAAAAAACCTAGCGTACTAGGCGGTTGAAGCTAATGTACCGGCACTTCGACAGGCATATATTTGGGATGTAATAGACCAGATGAAAGAATGCAGGGCTTGTAATACTATGCCAGATAGTCCTTCTAAAGTTACTATAACTCTGATAGATGTCCCAGTAGAACGTGGGACTATTCAGTGTTGATTCTGTTTCTGATTTACGTAGTAAAAAAACCAGTCTTGAAATACGGTGAAACAATTTAAACAAGAAAAACAATTTAATTAATCTGCAGTCGTAGAATGAGCTCTTTACTTACCTGTTCGAACAAATAAATAGCAAAGACAGTTCCTAAGTATACGGGCAATAAAATGTAGAAGAGACGTGGTATATTTCGTAACGATTTTTTGAAGAACTTACATTCACTCTTTGAAAAGATCTGAAGTTGTCGTTCAGCTTTCGGCAAAGGAAGGTAAACATATAGCGAAGACTTTGGCATTTCTGATTTCTAAATTTGTTGTATGCAAGCAATAGCGAACGGATACAAAGTCTTTTCTGGAGATCTAAACTTGTTACATCTTTGGGGAGGTCTTTAAAGTGTTAATTTTTTTTGACAACAGAATACCAAGACGCTTTTCGTCTTTACGACGTCGATGGAAATGGCTACATTACAACAAAGGAACTTGCAGCCATCATGCGAGCTCTTGGTTTCAACCCCACGGAACAGGAATTACAAGACATGGTGAACGAAATGGATTACGATGGTAAGAAAATATAATTCCTGGTCTTTTTGTTAAACAGTTTTTTGCGCGGTTG
>JAOBAT010084019.1:0-18840 GCA_026413305.1 Hydrozoanthus tunicans
AAAGACAGACAATTAAAAATTATGTTCCACTGATCATAAACATTAACAATGGCAATATCCAATTTGCGTTCCTTTAATCAGGTTGTTAATTGTAAAGCAACGGAACACAAAAAGAAAATGCAGCATAACACAAAACACCTGAGCTTTTTACTTACTGCACAAAGAGATCAGGGTGGGAAAAAAAGTCTGCATACATCTCTAACAAGGACCGCGGCTCCAGAATAAAGGTCGGGAGAACCACCTGCACCCAGGAAAATAAACGTCAGTAGCTGTACTGCTGCCATCAACGAGAGAATGTAGAAAAGGAGGTGATAAAAAGGGGAAGAAAAAAAGCAGGCGAAGGAAAATAAGACCGTAGAAGAAAAGGATGATGAAGACAAGCAGGTGAAACGAAGAGGACAGGGAATGGTGGACTACTAGAAGATGAGAGGTAATGGATAAGAAAGACAAGGAACAGAAGGACTGGGGAGAGGAAAGCAGCTAGAGGAAGACGAGGGCTTAGAAACCGGAGAACACGAAAAAAAAAGAGCACGAGAAAACCTGGAAACAGGACGAGATGGAAAACGATCGATAAAGAGAAGATGAAGTCTAGGAAAAAAGTAAGGATGACTTGCTGAAAAAGAACAAAAAGTAATGTTACTCTTTAAATGGAACGAGTAAGAGAAGAACTGTAGTGTAGGAATACTAGTAAGATAATAGCAAAAAAAGCTTAGTACAGTCAAACCCCTCTAAAACGGACACCTTCGGGACCCGAAAACACACGGCAGGGACCAAGCTGTGGTGTCCGTTCTATAGAGCTTCCCGTCTTATCTGAGTGTCTGTCTTAAGGGGTTCGACTGTATAAGCCATTAAAATATACACGTTTGCATTGACTACAGACCTTTGTGAGGTCCATTCCGAGTTTAAGCTGCGATAGCAGGTGTAAAATGACACTTTTATGCTCCTCCATACTCTGGTTCTCCTTTTCTTCTGGTAAACTCCAGATGTCGCTATCAGGTACCTCACCTACAACTTCTATTCGAAAGTAACCAAAATAGTTTTGCAGATTAAAATACTTTTGATGAAGGAGCGGCCACAAGAGCAGAACACACGTGTTGCACAAAACGATAAACCGTATATTTAAATCTCATATTCGCAACCAGTTTCCTTGTCGTAACACAGGTGTTCATGTGTCACAAGTCCGAAGCATTGTCGAGAAAAAAAAACTTGCAACTTGCAACAGACAGGTCTATCTAGTATATATCTAATCGCAAACACATTTGTTGCTTTGCTTAAATTTAAGACCTGCCCTTGTCAACTGCCAACAAAAAATAATTTATGAGTCATTCTTTTAACATGACTACTGCAGGAAAAGATTGTGTGCCACCTCCGAGCATCCTTTGAGAGATTGTTTCACCGTTTCAGTCCCAAAGACGTCAAATGGCGTATTGCCAAATTATTCTACAAACTAGAGCTACAGTAACATTCATCCTGTGACTAGATTCGCAGAAACTTGTTTTAAACTATGATCTCAAGTACTTCTGTATGTTTGATCAATTCTATTTTCTAATTCAATACTAAATTTCTAATAATGTATCAAATGCGCAAAGAGAAGTCGGATATTGGTAAAGTGGCTAGGGCTGAAAGGGTTAAGCATGCAAAAACAGACCGTCTATAAAAATGGATAGCCCATGCTAACAGAATTTTATCCCTGTATCATAGATAGGTGTTAAAGAGAAGCGATACTTCACAGTAAATAAATGCACAAGATAACAAATACGACTTACCAAGCTCCTTGTTTGTGCCCCGCATGGCAGCAATTTCGCAACATGAATGAGCCGAATCTTCTAGTGGTTTCTCATGCTTTTGAGGTCTCCTCCGCAGACTTGGTGTCCCAACGCACGATCGAGCGTTCGAACCATCTCCTGACCTAAAGCAAAGAGATTGGTACTAAAACAAAAATACTAATTGGTGTATTCAATATCTCGCTAACTCGTTCAACATACAAAATATAGGTAGACTTTAAACAATACAAACTAATTTAAAGGAATTGTAGTCAGAACAAATTGAGCGATTATCTAGGAAAACTAATGAAATATATGACAAAAAATATGCATAAAGTAAAGAAAATGTATAATGATAAACATTTTTCGTAATTTTGTTTAATACCTGTTTTGGTGGCAAGGATACAGTCAATTGTGTACAAGTCAAAAGGTCGTAAAGCCCGTAACAAGTCTGTTGCACCTTTATCTAACTCACAGTAAAATAAAACGAATTGATTAAACGTGCTTACGTTGTGAGGGCAATCTACACACCAATCAAAAGATTAAAATTTTAAAGACCTGGAATTACAAACAAATTTGAACTACCTTAACTACCTAAATACTTTTCAGTGCAGAAGATTAACGTTTCTTAAAACCATGTTATACTGTATAGCATGTAAAATTAAGTTTTTAAGTGGCAACAAGTTTGTTACTAGTCTGCATTCTAATTATTTTCAGGAAAGAAACTTCATATGTTAAAATAGCAAACTCTTCTAACTAACTATGTGCAAGCCAATATTTCATACAAATTTTACATCTTTAGTGGTATTATTCTACTCAAAACAGCTGGAATAATAATTCGAAGGTTTAGCTGAAATTTTACTTAGTAAATCGACTTGATACCAGTCTATGCATCATGTTTTGAGGGCTCAGCCACGTTTTCACAATAATATTATTTGATTGATATATACATCCGATGACAGCATAAGAAGCTCACTAATTTCTTCTTTTCATGAAAAACTAAAAATAAGAATAGTAAAATATTTCTTACCTCTGTGAAATTGAAGATTCAAGCCACTCCACATTGCCTCCTTAGGTAAATAAAACAATTTAAACGTTAAAAATCAAGTAACAATATCCTGAATAAGCGACTTGATTATAACTGCAATGCTTCTTGATGTTAATCGTTTGTGATAACTACTTGGTGAGCATACGAAAGATTTGGCACAAGTATATTTTGCAGAAAGTACAGTATTAATCTATTTTGTTACTTACTTTTGAGGCTTCAAAACAAGCAAACTAGTCACGAGAAAAACAGAATTTAAATATACTATTTTGACTCAGTATAGTTTCGCTTAATTTACATTCAAGGCAAAACTGAATAAAAATAGCTGACTATTTCAGTCTCCAAGATAACCACATTCAAAAAATTCTACACCAAACAAAACAACTTTTTCATCTAAAAAACCACACAATGTCAGACTTTGCCTTGCAACTTGGCAGTTAGTTTCCTCCTGATCTTGTTCATGAGATATTTGTCTGGCAAAAGACCTGCTTTAGCTTTCACCTTCATTAATTATATTCGTCCACAAGTCATCTGTTCAGTGTTATCTCTAAGATCATTACATTACTTGTGTCCGAAATAAATATGAATTTCATGCATATCAGATTGGATTGAACACACAAAAACAATTTCCTCGTTTTCTTTTTCTTTAATACTTCTAAGATTTTTATTTTGTATATTTCAATCTTTCTTTGATCGCTTTTGTAGACTTAGTTCAGAATTAAATCTGCTATTTTCTTTCTGTACTGTGGAGCCACAAAATAAAATAAATGTCATGCTAAAAGTATTTCAGTATGCAAAAAAATGCTCGGCCAGATTCCAATATGTAATGTATGATTGGTATAGAAAAGAAAAACAACATTTTGTTTCATTCATATATATTTATATATCATTACTCTTTTAGAACTGCGGAAAAAATTAATTAAAATTATTTAAACTTAAAATATTTCATCAAAGAAGCAATCATGAGCTATATAAAATACTATAAAACACACCTACAAGAACTGGTCTATTTCAACTTCTGTTTGCACTAGTAATTAGTGTTTCAGCAATTCATAAATTCAGTTAAATGATTTTAGTCATTTGGTTACAAATTTCTTTGGCTATTGGAATGACTATGATTGTATGGGCCAGCAGCTGGTTTTGTTATCAGTTGAAAATGTCTGTTCATAAATATTTCACAACTGACAACTCAAAGAAACAAAATATCAGAGTTTTGATAAAAATGAATTCTAAGTTCACATTTATTTTGTAGTTTTCAAGTTATTCCTAACTGAATCTAACTGAATTGGCATTTCTTCAGATACTTTGAGATATGGTCTAAAGTAACAACTACTGTAATCCACCTAAAGGAAACAGTGCAGATTCCATGCAATACAATCTCTCTACTACTGTTAACAGGCAAAGTTTTCAGTAAGATAAGTTCTTAATAATTTCCCACAAATGATTAAGTATCAATGGTAAAAAACACAATTTTTTCATGTTTAAATTATATATAAACTGAGTATATACATTCTATTGCTTAAATTTAAGAAAAGTTGGATTGTTAAAATTTCATCGTGGAAACCAATTGAAATTTCCAAAAAAGCAATCTGGCCCCAATAAAGATACCAAAACTATCCTCAAACAAATTTTCATAGTTCAACATTAATTTTTAACAGATTCATGCCCTGGTCATATATTAACCATCCATAGCAACCTAAGTATTCTGATTAACACTGTGGTTTTTTTCAAATTTAAATTGATTTTTCATTTGAGAGTCATAAATTTTTACATCTTTCTGCTTTTGCTTTTATATCATCGATTTCAGCAATTCGTCTTGGTGGAAAATTTGAGTTCTTTGTCTCCAATAAATATTTCCAATAGGAATTTTTCTAGCTTTAAATCCCAAAGAAGAAGAAGTTATTTCCTTCTCACTGCAGATGCTTTCAGTCAAGAAATTGGCACTTCCAAAACTATTTGCATTCTTACAGGTACAGGAATTGTATAAAAGACTAAAGATATAAGTCTATTGAAGCATACAAATCAATACTAAAGGCTTATCTGCAAGATCATACCTGCTGGTAGGTCAGCAAGTTGTGCTCTAGCAATCTATGAGAAAAATAGTAATAATTATTAAGCCATTCAAGAAAGATGTTAATCAACAGACAAATAAGATTTTCCAATGGAACAACAAAGTGAAGGTAGTTGACACAGTTAATTGCAGCACTTTAATAATAACAATAATTGTTTAAATATAGATTTATATGTAATTTGTACATCAAAATTTACTGCAAAAACAATTTTAAATTCTAAAAACAATAAGTAGAAAAATGAAATTGAAAAAGAAAAAGCATCTGCTGATTTGAGAACTTTTACACAACACCTGGGATATATAAATACTTACCCCTTGTTGGAGTATTGTAAAGCAATGGTGAAGTGAGCTGAGCGTTGACTAGAAAACACACATACAAAGGTCACTCAAAGTACAAGGTGTAATACTGGTTTACTTGCCAAGTTTCTAAAGTATTTCCACTAATGAAAGGCTGGAAACCCCAAATGCTTTGGAATATTTGGAAAATTTATTCTACTAGTCTTTAGGCTTTCATGTGGATAAAACTAGATAAAAAAGATAAAATCTATAAAAAAAATTATGGTTTTCACTTGTTAAAATTTAAAAAATACATTTATGTTTCACTTTCGTTCTGATGAAGCCTTCCACAAGAGAAAGCGAAACGTAAATGTATTTTTCAAATTTTAACGTATGAAAACCGTTAAACTTTTTATAGATTTTATCTTTTCAATCAACATTTATTTTAGTGCTAAATAACAGAGACAGATTTTAACCTAAGCCTAGCTGGCCCAAAATGTTAATTTGCTTCACTCCATGCTTTTGTTGGTCAATACTACACTTTATCAGAAGAACAAAGTTTGCTACAAACAGGTTATTAGTATCAAAAATCAAACTAATACCTTGAATACACTCTTAAACAACACAACAACAAAAATTGAAAAGTTTGGAGGTTCACATTGTTGACTGATTTCATTTTGTTTTAAGACCAACTTTATTGCAAATATCAGTTTTAAGTTGTAGAACTGGGGCAGTATTTCTACCACAGGATCAAGAGATCGTTGTTGGTTCAGGTACCTGGGCAGTGGCCTTCAAGATCAGCAAATTCTGTGAGAATTAAAAGTAACTGTTAATAATTATCAAAAACAATTGCAATTTCAATACCCATTCCTTTAATATTCTGTAAATAGAAACAAGTTTAAAAAAAGAAACAATTTTGTAAACTAGCTTTTGCATCATTAAATATATCATGATATGACAAAGTTTGATAATACAAAAGCTCTTATACTAAATTTGAAAGCAGCTCACTAAACATAGGATATTCAGTAGTTGTCAAACTTTACCATGTACAATGTTTAGAAAGCTAGCTTTTCTTGAAAGTCACCCTTTATCAAAGCATAGTTATACAATCCCTCGCTGCTAACACTTAGGCTCACTAAATTGTTTTGGTATATGGAAAAGTCCACTGAATGCCTAAGTGCAAGCATATTGTTAAGAAACAACTATAGTTTGGCAGACAACTCAAAGTAATAATAAAAAAATAAAACAGTGTGTGACAAACAATTCTTTTACCAAAAACTGACATTTAATTAAACTGACTCAGACATACTTCATTCTGAATAAAAACAAAGCATTAATTTCACTGATCATGTTGATGACAAAAATCAGAATTATGTAAATCTAACAACATTTTAAAATCAAAGTACATCTTATTAACAGACCACTTACTTCATCAAGTGGAAAGAGGGTCTCTCCTCCCGAAGGAAATAGCTGCAGACAAATCAGGTGTTTTCATAAACAGTCAGAACAACTTAACAAGTAAAAATGAAATAAATTCATTTACTAATTAATTTTTATAATGGCATCATGAAGACACAATTTCAGTTTCAATTTCATTTTAACCAAAAAAAACGAGTTGCAAATTATAAGGGTTCATGAAAGTAAAAATTAACTGAGCTGACTAAGATGTTGCTTGATTTTTAACTTAAAACTAGTGAGTGATTGATCATGGCTTAAGTTATGAGAAAATAGGGGTCCAGGATTTGTTGGCAGAAAAGTTACTATACCCACATCCACTTTGAAGAGTAACTTGCTAAGTTTTTGTGAACTAATCTAAAAATGGAACTGACTAAAAAAAAACTTCTTCTCTTTGAAAATGTAGAATTTTTCAAATTACTTTATAAGCACATTCGAGGAAACTCACTTCTAGTTGGTCAGTTATTTTACTTTGCATGTCATCAATAGAATGAAGCAAGTCTCTGATGCCTGCCATTTGGTCGCTGACATTTGCTGGTGTGTGGTGAAACTGTACTGTTAGTGCTTTAAAAAACGATCTCTCCTCAAACTGCGGGGCTGTTGATGCTGAAGGTGTAGAATCTGCCTTTGTACTGTTAACTCTTGTTGTAAGGTTCTGGGCAGGGTTTGTTAATGTGGCTGGTGTAGACAAAGCATGATAGACTAGTGGTGGGGCAGCCTGGACAGAAGAAGGGTAAAATCATTATAAGGACTCCTGTTTTGTTTCCTTATTAAATTAAACCTCTCCAGCATTTCAAGTTCACACAGACAAAGTGTTAATGATGGTAAAACAAAAACTCATAAACTGAAAAACCAGACAAGTTTAAGGTACTTAGATGTTTATGTAATATATCTTATACCTGGGCAATGCTAGATGTGTGGTACTCAGCAGTACTTCTTAGTCTTGTGATCCAGTGCTGTCGCTCCTTAGCATCGCTTGCTACAATATAATATATGAATGTTCAAAAAGTTGTTCATTTAATAAAGGTAAGGGAACTATTGGGCAGCTGACTTTACAAAGTAATTGTATAATAACAATAACAATAATAATATTAAAAATAATAATAATAATAATAATTCTTTATTGACATAATTGCATTCGATGAAGGAGAATGCATACTAATTACAGGCTCAGGCAAGATTCTATACTGGGAGGACCAGCTGGTTAAAGCCTCAATTTTATGTGCGACCACAAGTGGCATGGCAAAAAACAAGCGCATTGAGTTTATTGTTGTGTGCTCAGGTTTTCGTAGCAAACTTTGAAGGAAAGCCTGTACAAAAAAACATAAGCGGAGATATTTATCACAACATTATAAAGCTGTGTTGATATATTTCGCAGGAAAGAAATTTTGCATTTTGCGTAAAACACCACATTTCGAGTTGATTTAAATGTGTATAGTTTTCATCACCAATTTGGAAGGAAAGTCTCACTTATTTGTTAATATGTTTAGCATAATTTATTGTTATCAAAACAACACTCTAAATCCAAGTTGTGTAACTATAAACTCTACTTCAACAGTATGAAATGTTTTCAGTGTTTCATGTTGTATACAGGATATGTTGCTTTCTTAAGCATTACACAGAATGACATGTAGAACTGAAATAGTCAAGTATCATATATCCAAGCATCATATTGTACTGGTATCGCATCAGTGTAAGAAACAGCAAAAAACTTTGTTATCAAAGAGATTTGTTATAATTATTTACCTGGCTACACATTCAGAAAGTGTGTCATCGAGGACAAAAAATAGATTTATTCATTCTAAAACAAAACATCAGAGCATTTACTTGTAGGAAGTCATTGAGTTTAATCATTGTTGGTTTATTACCTGGCTTGGCTTACAACTTGCTGCTTAACAAACAACATGATGTCAACATAACTAAGGAAACTGGCATAAGACAACTACACTCTCAACTATCAATGTAACTGCAACAGAATTGACCTTTAGCTTCCCTTGCAATAATTGACAGATTGTAATTTGAAAAGTTTATAGTAACAGTGTTGCTACTAGATACATACGAGATAATATAAGAGTGATCTAGCAAACATCTTTGAAATTTTTATTTGGTTTTGGAACTGTGATTTACTATTCCTGCTGTGAAGCACGAATAAGTGAACTTGTAAATGTTGGTGAGTGATTTGATTATTTCTAGAGTGTAATAGAGTTTTAAGGACATGATTTAATTTATACTGTAACACATGGAATTAACTTGCTAAAGTAGCTATTGTTACAACAAGTATATAAGTGATTGAAATCATTTTGAGTTGACCACAAATATGAGCACAAATCAAATTAAATTGGACGAAAAATAACAGTGAATTGATTTTAGTCTGGTTTATTGATTTGTTTCTGTGACATCTAGCGCGTACAAGACAAGGCACTTATTGTGTTTGTGCATCAGAAACATTGCAATCAATAACCACGTACAATTCCCATTGAAAAAGAACCATCAAATTGCTATAATCACAAGCCTCATTTTCATACAAAGAATAGAACAAAAATATCATAACCATCACAAGTTGACCCCCCTCCCCCCTTTCTCTAACACAACCTAACCTCCCACTCTATCGAATGCATTCTCCTAACTTCCAACTGTTACTAGTAATAAAATCTAATTAAAAAACAATTAAAACTTCTAGCCTCTAAATCCGTGGTCTACTGTAAAGGTTTCACCGCACACACAAGATGACGAAGTGTCAAAAAACAGCCAATCATAACATGGCTTGATGGCATCATGGAATTCTCTCTTGTTAAAGTTCAAGCCTAGTTTTTGGATGGGAAGAACAGTTAGCCAAATCGAGGAACCTTTTTCTTGTGCAAGTTCTAGTGCTTGCTGGGTCTTCTGCACAACAAATTGCTTCCAGTCCTCTACAGTGTCTGTGAGTTCCTTTGCCTTCTTGCTCTTAACAGCTTGATGAAGTGAGTTCATGATAGAATCATCTGACAGCTGGTGCAATTGATTCATAATCTGCTCTACAAAAGGAGACGTAATTCAATAGACAAAGCATGAACATTAACGTGGTGCTCTGTGGCATGCATTAACCATGCCAAGGCCCCCTAATCAGACTGGCAGTGTTAGTATGTCCCTATCCAGTTGACTACACTTGTGCTCTACAATTGCTGGTATGAGGACTTGAGCAAGAGCTTCTTCATGTGGCTCTAAAAGATCTTGGATGTCAGGAAGAGTTCTTAAGAAGTAGTTCCAGTGATGTTTCAGGCCAAACGTATATGCAGCATAGTTTTCCTGTGGTTGAGCTTGTGCAAACTCTGCCAACTGGTCATTAAAATAATAAGTGCAACATATTAATGTTGTAATAAGTGCAAATGGACAATTAATGCAATATAACAAATGTATAATTACGGTTATACACAAAAAATGTAATTAACGGTTGACATGGTATACAAAAAAATGCAAAAAATAGTGTAAACATACAAATTGTAAAGATTAATGTAAAAGTTACAAATAAAAAAAATAAATAAAAAAGATTTAAAAAATTTAAAAAAAACTCTGCTAACTGAACCACTTGACTGACCCAGTTATCTACTTTCTGGTTGACACAGGTCTCGTGAATATCTCTTGAGCCTATCACAGCTCCAAGATGCTTCTGCCCCTTCAACTGTTAGGTTGTTGGTTTTATTTTGAAAGCTTCACAAACAAGTGCCTGCTTGTCCGGTTTTGCAATATTCCAGCACTTTTTAGCATTCAGGAAGTAACTTAAGTCTGGACCGAGTAAATTCAGAGCATCCCACCTTTGCTTGATTTCAGAAATGGTGCCAGCTCCACTAGCATCATCTGCAAACCAGCACTGCTTTGCATCAGACATGGCTTGTAAACTTGTGATCAAAGGCTGGATGCTTAGAGCATATAACCCCATAGCAATCGGGTTGCCTTGAGTTATTCCTTCAGCTAACATGATCTCTCTGTCACCAGTGATAAATAGCCAGGCCAACTGCCGATAGGTGGTAATTGCACACACTGCAATGATAAGACAGAACACGAATGCTGTGCAAAGCTGCTGCCCTATTAAGGGAATTAAATGCATTGGGGGTGTCTATTAGTAGAACCGCTACAGTGTTGTCTACTTTGAAGATTCTTTGCATAGTATGTATTATAGCCTCATTCCCTGATTTCTGTCCAGCACATAGTTATTATGAGCCACTTGCCTCAACAATGTCTTTCTTGGCTAAATTCAAGACACACTTCCCGCATATCCTCCCGATCACTTCTTCAACTCCTATCAGTCTCACAACACCTTCCCCTATATCTAGAGGGATGAGACGAATTGCCACTAATGGCTTTATGGTTGCAGGATCCATATATTGAGTGCATAGAATCTTAGTCATTGTAGCGATTGCCTCACATAGCTTCTTCATCCATGTCTGTTTGAATGATTTACCCTTCTACCATTGGGGCAAGAAACAAATTTTTTTCTCCAGGTCACAACTTCATTACAAGCATCTGATATGACGGAAGTTTGCAAAACAATCTCACTGCCGTCACTCTGTTTCCCCCATTTGATTCTTGCTGGTTTGCAGGCACTACTAAAATCTGGAATGCAGCCAGGTGCTCAACAATTATCTTTGCTCTTTGTAATGTCTGGCTTTGTTCTGTCGTCTGCTCATGACTAACCCCAGGGAGCTGCTGCAAAGTGATCATATGCAAATCCTGGTTCACTGTAATTGATGGATTAGCATATTGCTCTCATCAATTCTGAATTAGCATTTTGAGTTGATTCCTTTGAATTCCTGGCTCAGATTCTTGCTAAGAATTCATTTCTATCAAAGGTCTCTGGTGTTCACTTTAGTTCAAGTAATCTAGTTCGTGCTCACAGCCCACAGCTCTTTTTTCCTGACTCTTCCTTGACTCTTTCCTGTGTTACAATTTTCAAGCTTAGACACTTGATCCTGTAAATTCTGGCTCCTTATTCAAAGATCTCATATCCTTTCTTGTCCCACAACTGTTTAGCCCTTTTTCCTGTCATTCTCATTGTAAGGTGGATCATCTGATGCCACAAGTTCCTTAGCTCAATTCCTGCATTCTACTAAACCCCTATTCATTTGTTCCATCCATTTTCATTTCGCTCATGATTTGTTGACATCTCGCTTGCTGTAGAAGAACCCTGACATTCCTACCATTTTCTTCTTGCTATAACTCCATTTAGGGCATGAAATAACTGGAGTTGAATTAACCATAGAGGGAACTTTGTTGTTCTAGCATAATTTCAAAGCTGTTTATTTCAAAGCTAATAGCTTAATAATAATAATATTAATAATAATAATAATAATAATAATAATAATAATAATAACTTCTTCAAGTGGCTGGTATATCAGAGGATAATGTCTACAGCTGATGGATTGCCCAAAAAATGAACATTTGGCTGAGAAGTGAAGCTTTGACGGCAACTGAGAAATTTTGAAGAAAGTACATTATATCCTCTGATAGACCAGTAAGCCACTAATTGAAGTTGGATGGAATGTAAACTCTCAGTTTTAAGTTTAAGATACTTGCACTCAATGGGTTTAGTTAAGCTTGTTATTGATTAAACTGTTGTTTAGCGAAAGCAGACTTGCAGCTTTTTTTACCTTCAGATTTGCTTACGGCTTACTTACTACGACTTTTTTGCACTCTCTGGAACTGCCTTTGAAACCAGGCACTTTTAAAATCTTCATTGTTAGACTTGGTGAAATGATTAATTTTCTTCTCTAGTATCTAATTCAAGATGTTCAAAATTTGAAAAAAATTTGTTGTTGTTCACTGATAACCTACTTCCAATTTTGTACTTTGTGATGCATTTTATCCAGGGAGAAATTGTGGGTTATAGGTACTGTAATTGTTATAATTTAAGCGCCAGAAAAAAATAATTTCAGATTTTATTGGCTCTTAAATTGGAGTACAAAAAAAATATTCTATCCTTCCAGCGCTTAAATTGGAGGGGCCCTTAATAATTGGAGGAAAAATTTAAAAATTTTAACCTTTAACAAGAAAGAAGCGATTCATGCAGCAAAAGAGACACTTGCTTAATTATTGCAGAAGAGGTTGTTTTGCTGACTTTCCTGACGAAGTAAGAATGTGCAAAGAATGGAAACAAAATCATACTTTTTTCATTTTTGCCATATCCAAACTGACATGCAATTGTCATTAAAAACTATGTGACTGTACTTTTAAAATGTTGATTTTTCATTACTATCTGAGTTCAAGATAGCAGAAGTTTAAAATATGAAAGATGACCTTTAAGCGTAAGGACTAGAGGTCAAAAGCCTGGATCAGAATTCCGATACGGTTTGTTCGTTTTCTCCAAATTTGCTCGTTATAAGAAATATATCCATGAATCATAGGTGCTCATATTTTTAAGTTTCTTACCTAAAAATGATTCAAGTCAAGACAAAATAAATGATAACACACCAGTTCAAGTTTGTTTACAAAGAACATGCTGTGAAACTTACAACATTTTATGTCATCTATGCAGTTGTTCCACTTGAGTAGCTGTGGACGTGACTGAGAGCATGTGTCACGTCAAATAGGTGCTGCTGTTTTCACTGCATTTACAAAACTTTTGGTATAGCTGTTTGTTTTGAAATCCCAAGGTAAATTTTGAGGTTGTTATCATAAGTTTCCAAAGTAATTACAGACATAATTCGATTAGAATTATCGAATGCAAAGCGATTAAAAATGTCCTCTAAAAACTTATTATTTATTTTTTCGTATGGCGCTAAAAATGGGGGGAAACACCAAAATTATTCAGTTGGTTGGCACTTAAATTAGAGGGGCGCTTAAATTAGCACAATTATGGTACATATTTAATCATATAATAAAATCCCCCATACCCCTGTTTAATATATTCAAACCTTGCCCCATGAAAAATTGCAGACATGTTGTAAATCACATTCCTTGGTTCAGTTAAGCGTGCAGTGGTGTGTGATTTTAGGTTTTTTCTTTTTTGTTTTGTTTTAGTTTTTAATCTTTTTTTCAACAGTTACTTATGAGCAGCACAATCAGACTGCTGAGTTACATTTTAAAATGTCTTCTTTCTTCTTTTGTTCTCCAACACATTTCACCTCTATATAGGCTTTATAAAAGAGTAACAAAAAATATACAAAATAGTAAAGCATACAAAGCCAAGTTCAAATGAACTTTCTGTCTAATTAAATAACTGAAAATGGCTTCACTTTTAGAATACACTGGGATAGAAATAAAAGGAACCATCAACTAGGTTGTTAGAAATATAATTTGGTTTTGTTTGATGGATCATGTTTAGCACTAATCATCTAAGCCCTCAAACAAAATACTGCACAGCTAGTACTTTAGCATCGTTTGTAAGAGGCTATCTTAATTCTGTCCCTCAAACATGATAACTGAAAAAAGATGCACTTTCTTGGAAAACAGACTCAAAAGGTTTTAAAATCATTATCCTTTAACCTTTAGAGTGAGCATGCACAACCTGTTAGTGATTAGTTTAGTTAATTGTACCTCTAAGCTTGAATACATCCCCATTGGCTGCATTGACACTGAATGTAAAGGAGTCTTCATCACTTGGAGCTATCACAGCCCCCTAATAATAGAACATAATTTATCAAATGAATGTATTACAACAAAATCACATTTCATTACTATAACAATAAATAAATCAAGTTGCCAATTAAGTTTGCATAGTAAAAGCTGCTTCCAAAACTCCAATTGATACATTCACGCAAGTAAGCTAACACAACAATAATTTACCACATGGTTCATAGTCTGACTGATGAAAACAAAATTCAAGAAGTTTATATTCTGACAGGGTAAAAAATTTTTCAGGCATCAATCCCTAATTCTCTTTGGCAAAAACAAAACAATAACTTTTAACCTTAACAGCAACCATGCCATCAAAGTTATTGGCAGGTTCTTCAGCTTTTAAGGTGCAAGATGATAAAATCTGACCAAATCCCAAGAAAAAACTACCTGAAATTAAGTCTTTAGAAATAAAAAATGTACAATTGCAAGCAAGGTGCTACAGTAGATTTTGGTTTGTTTGTTAAAGGGTTGAAATATTGATCCACCAAATTCCAGGAGTACAGAGAAATTTTACTGTTTTTTCAGGGCTTTGAAAGGTGGGCAGTTGTTACAACAAGAGTATTGGGCATTTTTTACCTGTCAAACTTTCTTAAGACTTGTGAAACAAACAGCACTATACTCACAATTACTAAATTTAGTAATGATTCTTCAAACCTTTTTTTTTAAAAAGATCCCAAGCTTGCCACTTTGAATGAAAATACAGAATTATACAATTGTTTCTTTGGGATATTCATTTCATTCATGCCATTTAGCATCAGGCTGAGCAAACAGCTTGACTTCATATTGACAAAAGGTTCTGGATAAAGCTCAATGCTTTGCACTTTCTAAACTGGCTGGTTTAACCAAGAATATTCAGTTTTTATTATAAAAAATTCAAGCCAAAGAATAAACATTTACTAATTAATTATAACTTTTTTTGCACACAACTGATAACAGCTGACGTTTGTGAAGGAACCCACTTACAGCCAGATGGACTGATCCCCTTGGCCCTTGCTTTATCCTTTCCTTTTCCTTGCAGAAAAAATCAATCAAACAAATAAACTGAAAAAAAATCTTTACTATGCACAGAATTTTATTGGTACATTTACTTTTTAACAAGGTTGAACCTTGTGACCCTGCATGGGAAAATGTCAATAATGCTAGGGCAAAGAATTTGGGTACTGTAGGACTGTTTCATGTTATAGTTTTAATAAGGGTTTAACCACTCGCAGTAAAGGTTTCTGGGCCAATCGTATTCAGGCTCATAGCCACCTCGAGGCAAAAGTTGCCTTGGTAAAAAGTTTGAAAAAAATTTCTAAGTCAAAAAAGCACCATGCCAATTTACATAATTTATTAAAGAAGTTTCAAAAAATCTAGATATGTTTTACCACCACTTTTCCAATCTCTGTCAATCTGTGAGGTTCTATGTCACCTGCTGGCTATATATTATTTGAAAGCGAAGATTTCTGTGTTCAAGATTTAGAAATTACTAAGTCAATGCATTCTGTGTTAGTTGAAAAAGTTCATGGCTCATGTGATTCTTTATGATCTTTCTCTTCAGTGTTTTTCTGTCCTTAAGAGTTGCTCAGGTAAATAAAAATTATCTAGTGCATGATCTGCAATACACATGCACTGGTATTGAAATTTGGTGAATTTCAAGCATTTCTAAGAACAACAATTTCAAAAATTTTCTGGGGGAGCATCCTAGAATTCAATTGCCCCTTGGCTCCCATATAACAAAGTGATGTTTCTTACTTCCTTGGTTAATATTTTGTCCTGGCTATAGGCTTGATATGTATGTACATCTTTTTCTAATAGTGGGTTATCATTCTGGTTAGGTTATTTCTTAGATTCTGAAGTAGATCTGACTACAAGTACAACACTTGCAGTAATTTTCATTAAAATGTTCTGCTAGATTTGAATGTCAAAAGTGGTGATATACAGCAAAGACTTTTGTTTCTCTTAGTCATTAAAGCTAGGAGTAGGTGGCTGCTTGAAAAAAGTAGCCATCTGTGCAAGAAAGTATCCCCGAAAAATAAAATGAGCAGCCACAGGCTGCGAACATACTAAGGGGGTCCATGGGCACGCTCCCCCAGAAATTTTGAAATATTGAGCCTCTAAAACACAATCTGGCACATTTTGGAGATGAAAAGTGCTATTTTTCTTGAATAAAAAACACTATAACTTGGTCATTAATTATACACAAAAACTTCATTCAATAGGAAGTTTTTTTAAGTTCCTCAAGCAACAACCAAAAAAATTTTGCCTAAAGCACAAATCACAGATTCACAGTTTTTGAGCTACAAATTTAATACAAAGCTGTTCCTACATTCATTTGAATCAAGAAACACTTGGGTATATTTACTTGTAACAATTCTTTTAAAATACACTATCTCGATATCTAACAGTGAACACTCGTCTGAGTCCAAGTTTGCTGACATGTATTTCTTTTGTTATCGTGCCAGAAGTAGCTGGCAGTGAGAATCGGTGTAGCTGGCGGACCTCCAGCGGCCTCTGGCTTGTTTTGAAAGCCCTGGGGTATGGGTTATAGTCCAGAAAATATGGTATCTATTTATATTTGCTATAGAAAACAATATCAGTAGTAAAAAAATGTTTATAAAAGATTACGTAGATGTGCAGTGTCTTTATTTTTCCCTCATTTCACTCTACCACTGATGTGTACAGGTAAATAGGGAGCATACTTAAACTCACTCTAGATCAGTAACTTTACACATAATTAGGTTCAAGTTATAACTAGCTCCGATTGTTACAGTACTTACTACATAATAGTCTAGCACTCCAGAATCTGGGTCCAGGGTAAACCAGCGGTATTGCCAACCCTTCATTAGGTTAGTCCACTTGCTTAACTGGCCCTCCATTGGTTGCCTGCATTGTAAAGTTAATGACATACTCCATCAGTTGAAATACACGCTCCTCAACACCAATACCACATTAACTAAGCTGCGTTTCTGTCTAGTAATCATAGAGCTTATAAACTGGTTTAACAATGCCAATCAATTATTTGAAGTGTTTTGCTATTATTCCAGATGAGGAAGCTGAAAAATTCACAAACCTAAGTTTGTCCGTCTCTTGCTTTCTGAACTCCTTTCAATAAAGAGAAGCAACACAAGTCACACAAGTGAAGTAATTGAATTGCAAGATCCCTCACGAAGATAAATCAATTTGACAAGATACGCTAAACAAAAGCTCTCATTATTTTACTAACTGTTGCCTTATGCATGACAGCTAAAATAGACACTTTCTCTTCTTCTGTTAATTCACTGAGGTCCAGTTCGGAAAATGCAGGGGACTCCAGGGCTTCTTCGGCCGCCATGTTGTTCGAAGTGATATCATCTGATTGCCTCGCTTTCAAGTTGGCAGCAACTCCATGTAAGATCACAGGCATCCCAAGTTTGCAGCAAGTACAAATTATTTCCCCTACAAAGTCTTATAAATTTAATCAAAATTTTAAAATCGAAAGTAGTGGAAATAAAGCATACTATGTGTTTTTATCGTTTGTGTATTTTTGGCGCGAAAACACCTCCAATCGCGCCCAAAATACACACAAGGTGAACTTTATTCCATTACTTTCGATTTTAAAGTTTTGACTAAATTGATAAGACTTTGTATGAGAAATTGTCTACATTTAAAATTATTCTCTTAGACTTGCTGCAAGCTTGGGGTGCCTCTGTTAAGATGAGTTAGGATGTCTGTGCAATCGAGGAATACCCGATCGAGTTCTTCTCGAATCCCGTGGGCCATGACGATCATTTGACCATGCAGTTATGCAACGAGGTTTGTGACATCCCGGAGGGGGGTGGGGGTGTTACTGAACGGGGGCGGTATGGTTTTTGAGCTAGATATATAAATCGAGGCATTTTTGTCCTAAGCAGGGTATCCTTTTATGGCTTAAGAAAAAGTAGTCTAAACAGAAAAGCTATATTCTGCAACCTTGCTCCCGGTTCTCGCATTGGCGATAAGAGGTTACGACTGAGTGAGCCTTGTATTTTTGCGACTTTTTAGGCAAGTGAACTGTTTATGAAAGTTCTCAAGTGGACGGTTATTATTAGAATTCCTAAACAGGGTCATGTCAGTTATGTGACGAGTTGCGTGACGGGTTATGCGACGAATTATGCGACAAGTTGTGTGACGAATAATGTGACGAGTTGTGTGACGAATAATGTGACGAGTTATGTAACAATACTAGTTATGTGACGAGTTGTACTTGTGTGACGGTTTATGTGACAAGCCTATCATGTGACGGGGTATGTGACGATACTAGTTATGTGACGACTGTGACGATACTAATTATGTGACGAGTTATGTGACGAGTTATGTCACAAGCCTATCATGTGACGGGTTATGTGACGATACTAGTTATGTGACGAGTTGTGTGACGAGTTATGTGACGATACTAGTTACGTGACGAGTTTTGTGACGAGTTGTGTGACGAGTTTTGTGACGACACTAGTGATGTCACGAGCTCTAGTCACCTCCGTCTCATTTGAAGAAAGTAGGGTTTCCCATTTTTCTCATCCTTACCTAAAAGGAGTGAAAGGAAAAACTGCCCCAACCTACCGATTCAAAAAATTCATTTACTGCCACGACATTGATCTAACGTCATAGTGTATTGTTCTCACTGATGGTTATGACGACATTAC
>JAOBAT010084030.1:0-18837 GCA_026413305.1 Hydrozoanthus tunicans
AAGAAAAGTTCAACTGCTAACATGGTAATTTCATGGCCATCAAATAACATTGTTTGTGTGGTTCCCCATTTTCATGATCATAAAAAACGTTTTTATGGCCATTAAAATGATTTACAGAAATATTCATGGTAATTTCATGGCCATCAAATAACATTGTTTGTGTGGTTCCCCATTTTCATGACCATAAAAAAACTTTTTATGGCCATTAAAATGATTTACAGAAATATTGTAATTTCATGGCCATAAAAATTCAACCTTTATATCTGTGACAATTTTCATGGCGATGATTAGGAAAATGAAATTGGGTTGTTTTTGTGGTTCAGTATTTTTCATGGCCATTAAAACAATTTTCACAGCCATTAAAATAATTCACTGAAATACTCATGGTAAATTCATGGCCATTAAAATTATTCGCAGAAATGTTCATGGTGATTTCATGGCCATAAAAATTCTATCTTTATATCCTTGGCAATTTTTATGGCCATGAAAATCATTTTCATTTGCAGTTAAAACATTTCATGGGCTCAAAATCAGGCCATGAATTTGTAAAATGCAGGATTAATGGGCATGAAAAGTGGTATCATGGGTTTTTTATGGATATTTAATGGTATTTTCATGGGGTTCCTATTCTGTAGTGTGCATGTTAACGCTAATACTCTTTTAGTGAGGCAGGAAGAATTCAAGTCCTCTTTGCCGACAAATACAAACAAATCCTTTGACTCTGTTAGTGCACTGCAAAAGACTTATGTTCTTCCAAGATTTTATTACACAAAATGAACTGCAGTTGTTTGTTTGTATCAATTATTTGTAAAATTTTTGAAAAATGTACTTATAACAAGATTGCAATGGTATTTTGAGTTAACAAGTCCAGATTTTCACAACAAAGAAGTTTTTCATGGCTGTTTTGTCTCCAAAGAGAAAATCGTCTGTACTTTGAACATCTTCATATTATTTGAAAAGTCACTCTTTACCATTAATGACAAGATTTCATGTCTGAGTGTCATTTTGTTCTGTTTAAAAAAAAATCTCAATTTTCTTTCCTTAATTTGATGTGTGCATGAACAACGAATAAATGGGTGACATGAAGAAAACAATGGTTTTTCACCTGTTTGAAAAGGTTTAAGAAGTTAACCACTTAAAATGGTATCAATAAACAAAAATATGTTTAGTTGTTGTGACCTACTTTAATAGGGTTGAATATGAAATACTTGGTGGCCGTGTGTTTGAAGTGTTACAGCTGTTAAGCAAACTCTCGTGCTAAAAATTACAAGTTTGAGTTTTTTGCTACCAAGTTTGTTAAAAGCAACAGATATTTCATTGAATACACAGCTCCATTGCTTAAATAAGTGTCCGAACGCACCAGAAACAACAATGGGTTGATTTAACCATTTTTGTATTTCAACCAGTTTGAATGGTTATTTTAACCATATTCTAATCGGTCTTTTCAACAATTTTTATATGGTTTGTAAATTGACCAAAAAATAATGGGTTGATATTACCATTTACTAATGGTTATAACCATTAAAAATGGTTAAAACAACCATTCATTTTTTAGAGTGTATACTTGTTTCTTCTCTTGTAGATGAGAGAAACGACTTAAAATGCTTATATAAAGAAAAATTAACGTAAGCTATGATAATTTGTTCGTCAGTACGAGATCCAGACTAAAGAAGCTTCATTTATATCCAGTTTCTGGACAGCGTTTTAATAGAACGATAAATAATACCATAATAACCATCTCTTTATTAAATTAAAGTGCGTATTTCAAAGCAATTTGTTTAAAAACACTTTATGTCCACCATCCCCTCCCCGTAAATTTAACTACTTTTGACCCCCCCTTCCCCCCCTTCCCCCTGGAATTTCCTAGCCGTCAGACCCCTCCCCCCTGGAAATTCCGATTCCTTCGTGGTGGGGGTGTGGATATTTTCTGGAACTACGCATTTCAAATCTGATAACAAATGAAAATGAGCCCATTAAGGTATTAAACAGGGAAACCGAAAAGATGAGGTTTTCTGCAGTCAACAAGCCAGAGCTAGCTCGACGAAACCTAACATAAAAATATGAATTACTCGACGAAATG
This sequence comes from Hydrozoanthus tunicans, assembly GCA_026413305.1. Lineage (NCBI taxonomy): Eukaryota > Metazoa > Cnidaria > Anthozoa > Zoantharia > Hydrozoanthidae > Hydrozoanthus > Hydrozoanthus tunicans. Next base: position 2,081 of record JAOBAT010084030.1, read on the forward strand.
GTTTCTTTTGTTTAAAGTAATAAAACTTCCCCAATCATCATGTTTTATCATCAGATTCCATCAAGCAGATGTGATACTCTCCCAATCCAGACCCAGGGCACAGGAAGTTCTATTGTCACAGATAGCGTAAATTTCGATGGCATGTTTTTGGGATATACTATCCAAAACGGCCCAATGAATTTGTTTTTTTCCCGAACCCGGACACTTGAGGTCATTTCAAAGTTTTCTCCGGTCTCTACTAAAAAGCTTGTAAGAAAATATTGCCTAAGCTCTTTCAAATAGGATTGTTTTGTACTTTCTCTAGGAACTGAGGTAACTGTTAGCCCTTTCTAATTGCAAACTTTCTATTAAGCAAAGATGTCAGATAACGTGTAATGTACGTTGCGCGTCTCTTTGCTTTTTCATATTTGTTTGTTTGTTATTTTATAAAAGCAATAAAACGCACGTCGGTGTGCCTTGTAATCTTTTATTACTCTCGGGGGGAATAATGGTCGAATAGATAAAAAAAACTTCAAAGTCACTCGCTGTTCATGTTTTTTTATCAATTCTCCCAACATCGCCCATTGTGCAATAAAAATCTACACTGCACAGTAAATGCTTTTTATTGGTTAACTATAGGAACACGCGGGCCGAGATTTGTTCACTGTACTACAACAGGCTTAGAACAAGTCAGAGCAAAAAGTTTTGACGAGAGAAAAATTATTGCACTTGTTTTGTTAAAATACAGGAAACTTCGCATCACTAGCTAGACATGTTTTGTGAAACATTTTTTAGTATGTTCGTTTGTTACTGTTAAACCCGCGCTATAAAAGGCCGTGTGCCAGGCGATCATCGCCTTCAGTTGTAACTCAACCTCCGAAGAGACAGTACGTGAACGAATGGGCTTTTCATTATTTATATAACTTATGAATAAAATATCTAATCACTTCAGAATCCTAAGTTTTAATACAACAGTGGTAAAAAGGAACGCAAGCATGATAGGCGAAGTCTCGCCGTGAAAACCTCGCCAGAAAACGGTACAAAATTTCCCTGAAATTTCTACGAAAATTCGACAAAATTTTTAATAAAAACTAAGAACTGCAACAATCAAACTCATCCCAGAGCCTCTTTTATCTAACTAGACTAGGGCTACATATGAGTGGCAATGTATTCTGCAGTAAGACACACTTTTGTCTAAATAAGGACCCACGCTATAAAAGGAATTGCTCCTTCCTTTCTAAGTATGACTGTGTATTTCTGATCAGTGTAGCTGTAGCTTTGAATACCCGTAAAACAGAGCACTGACAGAGGGAGGGGGTAAAGGGCGCACCGTCGGCTTCCGTTGATACCAGCACTCTCTGAGAGCTGAAAGAACTACCGACGTTAAATAACGGCACCTTTACCGTTACCGTACCGGCGTCTCGACGAATATTCAAATTGACAAAAGAAGCGAAGGATAAGATCTGATAACAGACCGTATTTTTTTAAAGAAATCTTGATTAGTCCACACATACAGTTCTTCTATGAATAAATTTGTTAATTTCCAAGACAAAAATTCAAACTTCCCGCCGGGTTTGAGCAATAACTCGCAGCACACAGTCGTACTTAGACTTCTAACGGTATTTTTCGGTTACACCAAGAATCTTTGAACTATTTCCAAAATTTTAGTTTTGAAAAAATTAAGTAAACGTTTAAAAACTAAAAGTATTTGTTCAGTTTCAAGAGCGAATTATCGGTACGGTCAAACTGTGATATGTTGACACCTTGCTGAATGAAATTGACTGGCGGCTTTGACAGGGAAACAATCCTTTACAGTGCGGGTCCTTGTTAAAAAAATTCACCCTTCGTCAAAGTCGAAAGAAGAAATATCCAGTTGGCAAGGTCCATGGCTTTCGACGGATCACAATTCAAGATTTCCACGAGGAACGTGAATAAAGCGCTCGACACATGACAACAAGACAGGTAGCTTGCTGGTGAGCGAGTCTTGTTGATCTTCCCAGCGCCAGTTCGCTGTTTTTACTTGTTAACACAACAAAAACAAGTTGACCAAATAACACGTAATACTTCGACCGTACAATAACACGAGAAAATAAATATGATAATGGGAAAGGTCATTCTTCCTGTTTTAATTGTGAGATAAACAAGAAGAAACAGCAGCAGAGAAAGTTTCGGGAAAGCAAGAAGCCGTCGGCTTCATTCGGTAAGCTTTTGTTACCTATACTTTGAACACCACGAGCATAACGCCGATTTCAGAATGATCAAAAGAACAAAGGCCACAAAAATTACCAAATATTGCACCATATTTACGACGGACAAAGCCGTGCGACGAAACACGACAGACCTACTTCAGTTTTACTGTTATGCCGTAAGGCCAACTCAAAATCTATAAAATTTATGTAAAACTGAATAACTTAGAGTTTGAAACAAAACAAAACACTTTATACGATCGGATTTATTGTAGTTCACCACGAGCGCAATGAATAATTCAGTCTTCTCTTCTGTTTGGAGTTTGTTCAGGTCTATATTTGGAGCATAATGCATTTCTTAGAATCCATGAACGTTATTATATGTCTTTAACGAAGCTATTTTCACTCATTATTCGGGTGAAGCCTCTATAGCAGTCTCTCAAGTGCGATTCTAGACTTACCAAGCCCAGCTGAATAGCCAAAACACGTTGGTGCGTGCAGAACTGCACGCACTCCGGTGGAGTTTGACCAATCCTCGTATTTGCAAAAGTAAAATTAAATAGCCCTCGCTTTAAGTGTTTCCAGCCAAACTTTTATCTTAGAAAACCAACGTGTAATAGCAGAAGGGAAAATAAGCGGTTTTTTAATATAAAGCCCTTTGAGGAGTTAAAAAGAAGAGCAAAGCGCATACTTTACTAAATTTGAAACTAAAAATGCTTTCTTTCAGGAAGTCTTATTAGATGAGTTCCAAGACCTAATTCGGGGAAACAAGAATGAAATTGGTTTCATGTTGTTTAATCTTTTTGACTGTGGTTGCAGTCTCCGACGTGATACTAGGTACGTTGGCAGCAATAAACAGAGGGATTACGAAGACTGTGAGAGACTTTTTTTGTTTTTAATGTTTTGTAAAACGTTTTATTAAATGAAACTCGGGTGAGTTTTGCATTCCTCACGCAGACAGGAGAAGTTGTGCTCCATACAGGTGCGAGAATTGTCCTTAAAGAACAATGCAGGTCATACAAATCCCAAACAAATCAAAACATATATATTTAAAACACAAGGAACTTCTAAACAAAGTATATATTCAATCTGCAATATAAATGATATACTGTAAATATTCAGTCTATATTACTGATAGCAGCTATCAGTTTTTTTGCATCAATACAACTGTATGTATTTAGTGTGTTGTTCTATCAATGACATTTCTGTATATGTATCAGTCTGTAGTATCAATATTACTGTATTTATTTATTCAGTCAGTAGTATCAATGATATTATTCTGAATTTATTTAGCTTGTAGTATCGCTTACTATCACTGCATGTATTCAGTTTTGTTGTATTGCCGACATTACTGCATGTAAATTCTTCAGACTGATGTACTTTGATATTACTGTATGTTTACATTCAGTTTGTAGTATCGTTGAAAATACTCTATATTCAGTCTGTAGAAGCATTGATATTAACATATTCGGTTTGTAGTACTGGATGTATTCATTCTATAGTATCACTGGTTATTGTTGATATATAACACAGTAACAAACGTGCTTTGACAGTTTATCAACTACAAAATGTGGTAAATGGCGTAAAACAATGAAATTCGCAGGCTGTTTTAAATATCCCGTGTTTTCAGAGCAAACCTTTTCATTATCGTGATTCGAAATGGACGCAAAGGGACTACTTCCTTCCGCCCTTTTGGTTGGGTGTCATTATCTACTATTTCGGAAGTAAATATTGTCTTACATCTACTATTTCTAACCCAATCAAATCGCGCGTAGCCGAGCTTGTATATACTAATACTGTATGTATTCAGTTTGTTGTACTGTCTGTGGTACTTAATGTACCAGGTCAGCACAACTGAAAGGTTTTGAGGGATTTTGATTTAAAGCTGTTTGATTAGATTTTATCAGCCCACCAGGACCCCAACATTTTTTTTCGTGAGTACTTTTACAGTTGTGTCTAGCAGTAAGAGAAATAGCCTAAATGAACGTTCTAATAGAAAGATCGAGTGAAATTTTACAACCAAAACGTGGAATTGTCTCTTCTACACCGTAGCTCAGAATCACGCAACGGCGGCCAACAAAGTTGGGGAAGCAAAGAATGCAGTAAGGGTAGGTGGGAACTGACCAGACTATCAAGTGTGCGTACAGTGTGTTTGGAAAGTTTCAACAATCTAGCTGACCTAGATTTCTTGATTCGCCTGGTAGCTTTATTCGTCTTGGGACATCTTGTTTCCACGTCTTTCTGATCTCAGTTCTTGCTCAGTTTTAAGGGTCTTAAAAATATTTCAGCTCTCGGACGAGGGCTTTCCAGAGCCGAAACGTGTTTTTAAGACCTGAGCGAGAAGACAAGAAAGACTTGGAAACAAGATATCCCAGGAGGATTATTGTTGCATTAAACCCAGTTTGTAGGGAGTATAAGCACGATGACATTATACTTGTTTTTCGTGGTTTTATAGCAGTAAGAAAAAGTGAGTTGTGTTTGTGTAATAACATTTGTCTTTTGAGTTTTGAAAGTGATGAGCTGATGAAGAGAAAGCCATATTTCCATGAGACAAAACAATGTATACGATATATCTTGTTGCAAATGTTGAACAATTGAGCTCATGGTGACCGAATACAACTTAGCAATAAACAGTTACAACCGCCGCCTTGCTAGCCCTCTTGGTAAGGCGCCAGTCTGTCGTGCGGGGGCTGGGTTCGATAGGAGAAGGCTGATGCCTTTGCTTCAACATCATAAATCTGTTAGACCTTTGCCTCTTCTCGGATAAGGAAAATAAACCGTAGGCCCTCGGAGGTCTGTAATTGGGTTGTAAAACCTGTTGGGTTCTCTGACTACCAAAGATTAGCGAAGACTATAAGCTATAAACTTAGCTGGCCCTTTTCACGTTTGTTGAGTCAATCGAAAACCAAATGTTAACCCGCTCCATAATTTCCAGAATGGAGAGGGCAGATGAAGGTTAGGAACTGCAAAGTATAAGACGATTTGATTTTGAAAACTGGCAATGGTAAAGTATTGAAAACTGAAAAATTTGTAGAGAATGTATCGGAAGTTTGTGTTGGACGGGCATTAATGACTTCCAGCCTTGATCCCATACGAACACTCATGCATTCTCTCTAGAATTTCGGGGTGATATTTGCTTTTAAAAACTTCACTGTGACACAGTTTTCAATATTAAACCCCAAAATTCACCTCATTTACTGTGGGCCGCCGTCTGGTCTTTAATTGACAAATTAAAAAGATCAACGTGTATCAGTTAATGAGAGCCTACGTCAGGTCTTTAATTGACTAATTAAAAAGATCAACGTGAATTAGCTAATGACGTTAGAAACATTTTTGGAAAAATTTTCAATGTCAGTAGTGTAACAGTTTCTGTCCATAAGAACATTTTGCGAATCATTGATAAGTCATTGTTACAGAATATAGCTCGTTAGTTCAAATACCTGCAACATAACATGGTTAAGGTGGATTATTTAAGTATATTTTAAGTCACAAGTCTGTATGAGCGTATTCTTCGTTTAGCTGTGTACTAACTTGATTGTTTTAACCGCAGTCCCATATCGCAGGCTCACATTACCACCACCATCGCCACCACCATCGCAGGTACCACTGGCGCTACAGATACTCAGAGGCAATCGCCATCGGTTGTGGCATGGCGGCTGGTTGGATATGTGTCGCTACTGTTGTTTACGTCATCAGATACATCCGGGCCAAGAAGAAAGCCAAGGAGCCCAGAGAAATCGAATTTGACCAGTTGTAACGATAACTACAGGAAACAAGGAATTTGTTTGAACTTTTTGTGTATTTTTTATAATCTTTACGAGTGAAGCAAAAGCGCATTGATTGATAGATGATTTTACATAAGTTGAAAATGCTTTAAAACAAGCAGATAATATCTCGGTTTGCATTAATATAGATTGTTTATTAAATGAACAACATTTGAGTATTTAACTTAACGATAGCTTGCAATAAGCGGAATTTTTTTTACTATATGCTGATTGTACATGATTTAAATCTAATTGAAAAGACAACTAAGGATTCTAAATAGAGTTAAATATATGAGCGGGAAGATTAAAAGTGTTAAAGTGAAAAATACAAATTGGACTCGGTGAAAGAATTCACCAAGGATTGAACGTTGTTAGTTTTTATAAAAATAACAAATGTTCAACTGTTTGAGTATAAAGGCCGAATGAGTATCAGCAAGGTTTTCTTTCAAATCATATTTACAAGTTGCTTGTTTAAAGCATTATCTAAATAGTGGACGCAAACAGGAGATGACGGGCTTAAGGTTAAGCACTGCCTGCAAATGCACTCCTCAGTTTTATTTTCCTCAAAAACTAACGCCTGACTTGTTGAAATAAATCTTGTAGAGATAAAATAATTAAACAAGATATCAATTATCTATACCTACTGTAATTGCTGGTTGTGTTAATGCTTTGTTTAATAAAACCAAGGAACACATTGCATTTTGGGAAGTTGTTGCTTTGTAGGAAAGATTAACATTTTTCGTCCACTTTGCTAAAGTTTGTTTATAATTTGTTTCTGAATTTTCGCTGTACGACCTCTCCCCTCCTGGGCCCTGTTGTTCAAAAGACGGTTAGCCCTGATCCAGGGTTAATTACCATGACAACCCATAGGTTTTGTTAAGAGTAACCCTGGGTTAAGTTAATCGGCTTTTGAACAACCGGTCCCTGGTTTTATCACTCTTTGCCATTTCGTCCTTTTCGGCGCAAGTTATCGACTCTATGCGCAAATGGCTGTGGTTTTAACATCCTTTGTCTGCATTCAACTTAGCCCTACTAGCCTCGTTTTGGATAACACTCTGTTCAAAGTTTAGCTCACGAACGAGGCTTTAAGGGCTAGTTTGAATGCAAAAAAGGTATTAAACCGCTGCCATTTATGCAAAGGGTGTATGTGATTTCCATCTGAAGTGTGTTGAGAGTACTGAGTTGGTGCTGCTGTTCTGAGCGCGGCCGCTGCTTCAGGGGCCTGGTAACGAGACTTGCAAACAACACCACCTTCGAGAGGATTCCTTGCGAGTCCATCCGTAAGTGTACTTTCCACTTCTATAAACAGTAATAAGGACAAAGACAACACTAAAGATAAGAATGACAATGAAAAGAACACCAGTATTTTTGTGCCAACGGCATACCGTCTCTTAACTGCGTGATGGGGCGAATTACAAGTTTATTAACATATTATGGGCCACTCCGACAAGAATGTTTTTTTCCTCCATCATTCATTATTTAGTTTTGCAGCCACGCAGTTATATCAGACGAATTGCTTTCCACTCAGTACAATTACTATTGTATATTACTATTTGCATGAATGAATTGAACATTAAATGATGTAACTTATATCCAAGTTAAGAGCACAGCCATGGAAACGCGTGCGGCACGCATCTTTCCAAGTTTTGAAATTAGAGCTGCCCTCCCTCAAGGTGAGAGTCAGGGCCTTTATCGAAAGTGTAACTGAGTGACCTGCCTCCCTAATAAACTGACACTATTATAAGGTGTTATATCCATGGCAACAGTGAATTTGCTGCAATATAGAATTTAACTTGTGCTCAAAGCATGCACAATGGAGCAGACAATTAAGTTCGGCATGAAATTACCGTCTGTCAAAACAGATGCACTTTACCAATTCGCCCTGAATGAGCGCCATTAACTGCTACCGGTCTCACCCCCTCCCGGCTTGATGGCCGCCTTGGATAGCACCTGACAGTCGAGTAACAAAGTGCCCTCAGTAAGCTTATTGCAATCAATCAATGCAGTTAGCCAAAGGTTGCACAGCCGACTTTGGTTGTCTTTTTGTGTTGTTACTAATAGGCGTTATTCCCGTATATGTAGCTTCAAGAGGAATTGTCATCGGCCTAAAGATGGTTTAAAGATAATAAACCGACATATTGCCTCTAATTTGATTTAGTGAATATCACTATGTTGTCCGTATTCAGATTATCTTTCCTTCTATGAGAGGAATTGTTTTACTTGAATTCTTTAGAAACTATCTTGTCCTATGATATTCACCCGATCTCCTCATTTCAATTGAAATTTTGAACGAGTGGAATGGGCTTTGTTACTAGGTAGGATGGCCATAAATTGAAAAGAAAATTTTAAATGCCTAGTGTTGTTGTTTTCATTTTTTTTCATTTTGTTTTTTTAGTTCGGAGTCCGATTGTTCAATGCCCGATTAGCCTTAACCCAAGGTTTAGTTTTTAATCCCTGCTTGTGTTTCCTACGATCCGTTTAATGACATCGCTTGGAAACTTGTGGAACTTAACTTATTTGAGTTGTTTGAAGTTATGAGAAGTGTTTGTAAACAAAGCAGATCTTTCATTGTAAAGATATAACTGTTTGAATTTTTCTTTATCCAAGTGTTAAAGTCAACTTGCTTTTGAACAATCGGGCCTAGAACCACAACTCGAGAAGCGTTGCAATGTTTCACAGCATTACACCTCCGGCCGTCAGTGGTGGCTGGTTGTTTCGAGCAGGTGGCCTATTGACTAGTAACAACGAGCATGCGTTGGTTATGTGGACAAATTAACATGGAAACAAGATGATTTCATCGCTCAAACTACCGACTGGCCGAAAAACAGTTTAGTTGAGGGTAAGATCGTAAAGCTTCTCTCTTATCACAATATTCAATTACCATTTAACTCGGGTATTATTTATAAAAGTCTCTGAAAGATGCAGATAAGAAACATGTTACAAACTTCTAAACCAACAGGTGTTTATTCTAGATCAGTGATTGTATGTCACCTAAAGTTTCTGTAGTCTTATTTTAACAACTAGTGAAGGATTTAAACAAAGATCTTTTTCGAGAGAGCAACAAAGTTTTATTCTAGATTTACTGTTTACTTTTTCACCAGTATTCGTGCTGTCGTGTCCTGTGTAATGATTTCCTGCTTCATTAAGTGTTTTTAAAACAATCTTGTAACACGAATAACTATTGGTCAGTTGCAATGATAACATCAAAGAATATTTAGAGTAAAGTCTAAATTTACTTTTTTGATCAGAAAATTTTGACACTCCATTTGAGGCAAGTTAAGTTACTTTTCGTCTTTAGGTCTAACTGAGTGTTTTGCCACAGAAATGCGACGATTCTTCTCCGTGTGGCTACTGGTTGTAGCTGTCTCCTTTTTCCAGTGCGAGACAGGTACGTTTGCGGTTCTTTCTGCTGTCAATCAATGGTGTTATTAGTTTCGTATACCATTCTGAAAGCTACGGTAGAAAAACATGGCTTTTGTCAATTATTTTAAAAGATTGGCAAGATACAAGACGTGCGCTCAAGTTTCCTTGGGTACCAACTTTGTAGAATGAGTTTAAGGTTTTGTAGCAAGTGAACCCAACTATTTGATCACACTTCAATAACCTCCAAACTGTACTTTACTGTTATATCTAGAACACTTGCTCGGTGAACTCGTCAAATTACATCTTGAACAATTCGCTAAATCGCGTAGATATAGAACTGCAGTTGCTGATGATTATGCTTAAAAAATTGTATTATTTGGATTATTCAGTCGCATTTAATATACCTTTCCACTCTCGGGGCCAGTATATAGTAGTAAACAACATGTCTTGGAGAGGGTTAGTGGTACTGTCTATGAGAATTATCCGCTTGTCCAACGACCCGAGTCTGGTTTGACAGCGAAATTCTGGCTGTTTACTGCTTTCTGTCATGAGGCGACGAATCGTTGTTACAACGCCTGATGAAGGGCAGCGGTAGGCAGCCCAAACGTCGTCGTTCAACCGCAATTGAATTAATAGACAAATGGAAAATATTTTATAAACATCTTTTTGTGTCCATTTTCAATTTATAACCACCACCCTTTAGACAAAATTTTACCTCCCCTATATGTATTTATTTACTTGTTTTGGTACTCGATACTTGAAGGAGTGGGTAGGTATATTTGGTGCAATTGAAAGGATAATTGATTTAATATTTAACTTAAGATTTGCCGATTTAATTTTTACTTTTAATTTTCTGCTCACATAACATTTTTTATAGCCGTAATGCATTACTGTTTCAAAATTTAAAACAGTAACAGTGGAGTGTTGTTTTTAGTGGCATGTTTCTAAATACAACATAAAAGTTCAAGTCGGGCCCTTTATACTGGAACGAGGTATATTCCAAGTTTCGCTGATCTGTAGTATTAATTAGAACCCCGTTATACTGTCCTTAAATCCCACGACCAAACTCTCAGCTGGCCCCATAGCTGGTTGGAGACGTAGATCTGTTTCGTAGGTCGGGAGTTTGGATCACACTGAGGTCAGAGATTTTTCTCTTTCCTTTGTGTAGGTTTATGGGGTTCTTTGTTGATGCTGTAGATCAGCTAAACTTGGAATATACCCTGTTCCAGTGGTACGGCCTAACTTAAATCTACATGTTGTATTTAACTACGGTTTTGCTAGAAGTGCGAGTTTTTTCAGTACGACTCATGATAGAATTGACAACTATTGTCTAAGACCACTTTAATATGCTTTTGGTAAACTAGAAACTCAAATAAACGAGATTTAAAAAAAAAACAAGAGCGAAGTAAACTGAAATTTTGACAAGAACGCCACCGCAAGAATGTGAGGGCGGGTTTAACTAAGAAAGCCTAACACTATTTCATGAAATAAAATAAAGTGATATACTTCATTCTCCCTCCCGAAATCAGTTCTAGATGTGTGATTATTCTAGAGTAAGTCCCTATCCAGTTGGTTGTGTTCTATACCATCCATTACGGGGATGGTGGTTTGATTTGGCGGGAAAAACAACGAAGCCTAGCTAATTGTTTTGACGATTAGAGCCAAGCTTTTTGATATGTTGCGTTTTGTACGAAGTCAGTAGGTGAGGTCAGTGCACCCGGTTGAGCTGTACTCCCGAGCTTTCATGTTATTGCTGGAAAGAACCACTTGGTTCTTTGTTTGTTTTGGTAATCATGAGGCCAGATCCTGTAGAGAGACAGACGATTCTCTTACCATGGGCGTACATCGGGTCGGCGTCGATCAATTACATCTCATCCAGAAGTGATTCGTTCTTGTTTGCTCTGACAAACCTGCACAGCATAGCTGCCCCAGAGATGGTTAAGACGTACCATGTGACTGAAAAGTTAAAAATTCTCCACTTGGGAGTAGTATTGGTGCACGAAGAAGCGATCCTATCGAGTGGAGGATAGGGCGTCTGGCAGAACCCATTACGAGTTAGGCAGATTTACAGACTTGAGAGTTAGGCTAACAGAATTCCATACAATGCAATTGCACCTTTCAACTTTCCAATTGCCAATCAGATGATAAGCTATGGTTTTGCTTGACGCTTCACCTCGCTGTGCAGGCATAACTAGACTTCTTGTAAGGTTAGTGAAGGACCACGATCTGATGGATTTAGCTAGGAAGAGCCAGAGAGTACAGACTTGGTCCAGACAATTGATAACGTAGACGAATGCATATTTGACCATGGAATTGCAAACTGGGACAATGTGTACTCTTCTACTGTAGTAAATATGTAAGTAAAAATTTTTCCTTAAAAAAGCAGGTTCATGACCTCTTTTTGAATAGAACTAAAGAAGGTGATTAGTAACCGGGATAGTTCGTTGCCGGAAGCAGAATTGTGTAATTATTATCTTGTTCACTTCCATCGAGTCCAACATGAAATTCTTGTGCTCTCTTAGAAAGTCTCGACCACGAATAGCGTCGCCACAAGGGTTGTTAAGTAAATTGGTAGGCGTGTAGCACCCTTTACGTCCATAATGTGAATAACCTCAGAAGCGAACCACCCTCGACGTCAGTAGTGCAATTATTCATTGAAGGCCCAACCTTTACGTCTGTAGAACATTTACTTCAAAAGTGACTGCCTGATGATGTCTTTACTTCCTAAATGAACTACGATTGATTTCACTCAAGTAATTATATTGTAAGAGTTACTGACCGTTCTTGATGTCTGGTTACTAGTGACTTCGTTAGAAAACTATCCTAGAACGCCGTAGATTAATAAATTAATGACTTATCTTTGACGTCTGTACACCAGTCTACGCTTTTTTTACTCCTCTTTTTAAAATCTTACTGTTTTAAATAATAGCAAAGACTAGTAAGGATTCACGAAAACATTTTGGCAAAAACTTAACACCTTTAGATGCAAAAGACATTATTACGCAGGTGCTAAATTCCAAAACTCTAATGGAGTTATGTGTTCATTGTGCCATTGTTCTTTTGTCTTCTACTTTTTACTTTCTTCTATTTCTTGACGTTTCCGCTCTCTTTACAGCTAACTAAAAGCTACTGTGCTTATGCACTTTTGCAGACTGTTTTTAGAAACCAAAAGTAGTATTCTCTTCGTATCTACTTTGTTCTTCTATTTCTTGGTGTTTCCACTCATTTTACAGCTAACTAAAAGCTACTGTGCTTATGCACTTTTGCAGACTGTTTTTAGAAACCATAAGTAGTATTCTCTTCGTATGATTCTAATCTTTAGCCGATTAGACGGACTTGAAAAACACCTTTTTCTTTATAGGTGCAGAACTTGAGATGTTTTCCCCTCGCTCCGATATCCCATGTGCGAGTAGTTCAGTTAACTACAACGTAACGCTCAGTAAAGGAGCAAGTGCTGGCAAGTTTTACAAACTAGACGATGTCTCCACCATGGAAGGTTGTTTAGACCACTGTTGTAATGCCAAAAAGTGTGACATAGCGTTTATAATTAGCAAACAATGCTACCTTGTAAGCTGTCATGATAAAGACTCTTGTAAGATCAAGCGTTCGGCAAACGCCAAGCACGAGACATCGCTAGCAGTCGTACCGAGATTTCACGGCAAGACTAAGTCAGCTTCTAGTGGTAAGTGGAAGCAATTTCTACCCATATCCTACTTTTGTGCTTGTTCTCACAAGATCATAAAACCAACATCAAGCAGCTACTAATAGACCTGATTCGCTGTTTACCTCACAGTCTGTCATGTGACTCAGAATTGGGTGAATAACCCACCGAGAGACTCGATATGATGCACAAAGGTCCATTATTTCTGTGTTTTTTTAACGTTGTTGACAACAGATATTTTTTCTTTCATAGTTTTCCAAAGGATAAAAAATTGCAAAACGTAAAAACTCAAAGATATCCTGCCTCAGGTAAAAAAAATGGTTGAGATGTGTGCATGTTTTTTCAATTTCATTGCCTGGCAGACGAAGCAAACAACGCAATATTTTTGTCAAAATAACTGTTCACTGCTATCTTTGTTTATTCAGATCACGTGACTGAACAGTGGAATAAGTCTGTTTACACCTTTTTCTAGTCAATAACGCAAAATAGTCATTCGTTTGTGTCGAGCGTTCAATAAAATAACTGTACATTCATTAACGCCATTTCAAATTTCATTAGCGCGAAGAAAACTTTCAATAGCGCATTTGATATATGCATGAGCATTCAATAGTATTGCCGTGCAATCTGTAGCATTTTTGGACATTCATGCGCACCGAATGTAACGTCAATAGCACGAACTGCAAACATTAGTGGACAATCCATCGTTGAAAATCGACATTCATCAGCACAATTACCATAATCCCTAGCATTCATTAAAGAATTTACTCATGCAATAGAGTGAATTGAGTAACCGTCTCTTGAAATCAGAAAATCCATAGCTTGACGCACTAACAAAAGGTACTAGCAAAAGGTGTAGTAAATAAACCCCTTCCGGCGGCTGGTATATAGCTATATAATGTCCGCGGCTAATACATTGTCCGAAAAACGAACGAAAAGTTACTTCGAGGGCAACTGAGAAATTTTGAGGACAATCTATCAGCCAAGGACATACCAATAAGCCAAAAGGGGGTTTATTTATTTTATTTCAAATTTGTCTCTTCCCCACACTAATTGAATTTTGATGGAATGTTAACTCTCAGTTTTAAGCTTAAGATATTTTACAGAACTTTAGAGACTCGATAGGCTTAGTTCAACTTGTTATTGAAACTGTTGTCTAGCGAAAACGGACTTGAAAAGGGGGCTACTTTGTCAACTTTTTTGCGCTGTCTGGCACTGCCTTTGGAACCAAGCATTTTGAAAATCCTTTGTTGATAGACTCGGCGAAACGATTGATTTTCTTGTCTATCATTTTTAACTTGTTCAGTTTTTGAAAGTTAACGTTCGTCCTTTCAATTAAGAATGGCCTATATAATCGCAGGGCAGTTATCAAATTGGAAGGGGTATATTCGCTGATAACCTACTTCCAATTTTGTACCACTCAATGGGTTTTATCCAATGATATTGCGAGAAAATTATTGGGTACGGAACAGTTGGCCATTTCGACATAAGGGCAGAATTGTAGCGCCAAACCGGTATCTGCTTATTTTATGAATTAATGTCAAAATTTATTACTTAATGATTGGTAGAACTCCTTGTATGGACGTCTAAACGTAACAAGTGTATATTATGACCTAAAAACCTAAACATCGGGACTTGATTACGTTTACTTGGAATCTTTTAACCAAATTGGTTGCAAAAGTAAAACAACTAGCTTAGGGACGATTTCCAAAGATGGATTCTTCTAAGAGGAAAAACGGACAAAATCGCTCTAACTGCTATCGCCGTTCACAGGAAAAGCAGGAGGCGAGCCCGCAATCTCAGAAAACCTTGAAGCTCAGTCTGTTGCCAGTAGCAACCCTTTTGTCATCAAGGAGGAAAGGAAAGATGAACAAAGCGTCCATGCATTCGGGGTAGGATACTTTGTTTTAGAAACCTACCTTCGCGGATAATGGTAATGATAATGAAAATGATGATGATAATGATGAAAGCCATGATGATGATTAAATTCATGTTGATAATGATAACTTTGATGGTGATAATCAAAATGATAATAATCATGATGATGATAATAGGTAATGATGACCTTGAAAACAATAACGATGACAACAATAATCAAAACTCGAAACTTAAGTAAAGTTTTATTTTATAGCTAGGCAACAAAGTGTCTTACTAACTGCCAAATTTACATCCTGCTTTTTGTTCTGCCGTCAATAAATTGGCCAGTTTTTTCATGATTTTTTATACAAACTAATGGAATCGAAGATCCATTTCCGTTGTTGCCAGTGTAAGAACTGTCAACAGGAAAATTGTT
Organism: Hydrozoanthus tunicans; assembly: GCA_026413305.1. Taxonomy (NCBI): domain Eukaryota; kingdom Metazoa; phylum Cnidaria; class Anthozoa; order Zoantharia; family Hydrozoanthidae; genus Hydrozoanthus; species Hydrozoanthus tunicans. The sequence goes on from JAOBAT010084030.1 coordinate 17,324, forward strand.
GCAAAACAGTTGCTAGAAAGTGTTGTTCCATTCTGAAGTGTCAACTGTCTTCTCGGCCCAACCCCCAACGCCCAGCAGCCCTCTTAGGGGGTTGGGCCGAGAAATCGGTTGACACATCAGACTATGTGATATCAAGCCTCTGAACATTTTTTAGAAAGGCCAAACGCCTGGTTAACATGTTCAAGAAGGTTATTTTGAACTATTCACCAACTAATGCAAAGTTTTCGTTTTATTTTCAGACGAGTCATAGCAAGCGATCAAAGAGATCCTCTGACGTCATCGATTTGGTTGTAGCAATAGGGTGTGGTACCATTGCTGTGGCGGTGGGCGTAGCAGGTGTCATCATGATGACGAGGAGATTGATTGACAGCAATAAATCCTCGTCAACGTAACCCTATTGCCCTTGTCTTTTTAAAGTTCCTGAAAAATAAGAAAAGCAAAAATTTTTTAAAATGCTAGGCTTGCAGTTAACTGTAGCAATTTCCTCAAGTTGTTGATAGCATCAAGTCTAAAAGAGATCTGATTCGTGCATAAACGACAATCTGGCGGGGTAAACAAGTTCAGGTTTGATCGAATCAAGCTATTAACCGATACTGAGTATGTACCACTTTTTCTTTGAAACCAACACTTAACCCTTTTAGTTATCAAAAGCTAACATCTGGATACAAAATAAGACATTTAGAACAGAAAGCGATAGATGATCAATCTAAGAAAACTGCCGAAGATGAAAAGCAAAATTCTCACTACATACCAGTTCAATGAAAGAACAGACTCTAGTTGGGAGAATTTACCAGTGTAACTGGGACTCAAAAGGTTAACAAAACACAAAGTAAAAAAGTAGCAAATAAAAAAACTAAAGCTGCTATTCGGTGTTAGCTTTGATGGTTTTAGTGTTCAAGTCCTGCGCTGTTTTGTTTGTATGCCAATTCTGTCACAGAACACCAGTAGCGCGCGATTAGTCGAATGTTTAATGCATTATTTCTTGAGATTAATTTGCCTCTCGATGGCCGAGTGAAAACTTTTCTTTTTGATTTTTCCGCTTGAACCACAGATCAGGTCTTATAAATGCATCCCAAGGAAAGTTCTCAATGTTTGAGATCTATTTACAAAAGTTATTTATTATACTCGATATTGCCAAATCTGTTCCTCCATGAAGACAAGACTTTGTTGCATTTTGCCTTAGGTAGTTGGATAGTTTAATAAATGAAAAGCGTATGAACTTGACTGTTGTGCAGTGAAGGGGTTTGTAAACGAAAGTAATGTTTGATCTTTTTATGTCACACTCAAACGACAAGCCAATGCTTATCTTTTTAAATGCTTTTAAAATACGCTTTGGACATTCTTACTATAATCTTCGGAAATTGTATCCTAATGACAAAGCGATGCTTAACTAGCTATTCAATCCCAAATTTTAATGACCATTAGACCCGAGATACATTGTGGGATTTGTAGAAATACAAAAACTTCTAACGCAGGATTTTCAAACAATAAAACAGAAAGTTAAGCTTGGTTCA
>JAOBAT010084041.1:0-18011 GCA_026413305.1 Hydrozoanthus tunicans
GCACAGAAACGTACATTGAACTTTCCGTAATTAGTTCTCGGTGCCCCAATACAATATGATTGTTTTGAGGCTAGTCTAGTATAGAAGTTGTTTTTTTCGTCGCTGTATTAACGAAAGGCTGTTTTAAAACTATTGATGCTATTAAACGGGAATTATGTGTTTAAACGACTAAAGACATAAACTGTAATAAGTTCAAATAAAAAACGAATACTGTTCATCAGTTTTGTGCATTTCCACAATTGGTCTCGGTCTATCAAATCCTGTACCAATTTAAGAACAAATTATGAGGAGCATATATTATTTTTTGGAGAAATTTTCCAGAACGAAGTTTTGAACTGTAATGTTTTATGAATGAAAAAGATTAGTTTGTCTTTATAGTTGAAAGTTAAAATTGTATTTTGTATGTGCAGTTGACGAAGAAAATGACTGCCAAAGATATCAAGCGCCAAGACGTTATTCATGGTATGTCTGTTTGTTATAGTTTAAGTTTTCTTTTTCATGATAAGTAAGAACTGTGGTGTGTTTACATCGAATGTGTGTGTTGTTGTGCCCTTGAGCAAGACACTTTACCCAAGTTGTTCTAGTCAACTCAGCTGTATAAATGAGTACCAGTTCTGCTGGGGGCTAACCTGCGATGAATTATCGTCTGTCCACACAGGGAACCGCTTATCACTACGCAAACCGGAGATAAGCGCCGGTCTATAATGGACTGCTTTATTAAAGAAGCGATGTATTTAGCTTAGTATAAAAAGCAGTTTTCTCGTTAAGTTTTATCTCAACAGCTTTTGATTTTTTTCTTTTAAATACTGATTCTATGTCTGTCCGACAAAGTTAACCATTACAGACTGATATGCAAATTTCGAGCGAACTTCCTTTCATACTTTTGAACTTTAGTCTAGCGGTTTTGCTTCACTTAAAAGAGTGTTTGAAATGACGCGATAAATGAATTTCGTTAGTTTTTTTGTTTCATTTGGTTTTTAAGTTTCTAATTTATGACGTTGTAAATGAGCGATTACGATAAATATCGATGTTTTGTTTGCGTGAAGGGTGAAAGTAGGCCCTTTGTAACCCGAGATCTCGCAAGTCAAAGCTACGTTTTTACAAAAGCGTGAGAGGAAAATGGCATCACGCTTTTCTATTTTGATTGAGCTTTTTCATGGAGTTTGCCACGTTTCAGCACGTTAACGCACTGAAAAAGGGCGCGATGGGAAAATGTGGTCTTTGTTATTGCTAAGTGATTCGTAGATCGATTTAAGGCCACAAGGCCTGAATATTTAGTCGTCAGCTGTTTTCACACTAGAAGACAGATAAAAAGAGTGACAAAAAGAGTGTGAAAATGGGACGAACATGATTCTGGACGAACAAGTCGTCTGAATTTGTCCGTCTGTTTGTTTGTCTCTAAACTCAGACGATTATCTAGACTAACAAATCGAATGAGTCTTAAACTCGTATCTGTTGAACAAACAGTCGAACACATCGTCTGAGTATGAAAACGGGGTGATCACAAATCTGAACGAACAAGTCGTCTGAATTTTTCCGTCTGTTTGTTCGTCTTTTCTTGTTCATCTAGAGGAACAACTCGAGCGAGTCTTAAACACACAGCTGTTGAACTAACAGTCGAACAAGTTGTCCATGTATCAGAAAACATGCATTTATGGGTTCCAGGTCCATTGTAGCACTACATTTATCTTATACATTAGTACGTGTGATGTGAATTTATGACGTCATACAGTAGTCTCGTCGTAGTCTCGCTTTCAGATTAACAAGAAAAATACTCAGAAGACTTGTCTGACCTCTAATGTGAAAACAGCCATTTGATACATGACAACTCCAAAAAAATTATGCTACTCCTTTTTGTCTCACTTCACATTTTTCACCTTTTCACTTCGATTAAGTTTCAAATGGTTGTCATTATATGTATTAGAAAGTAATTCTCAAACTTTTCAGGTTCTCAGTGAAAAATTTCGACTAACACGGCTCATTTTTTCCAGAGCTCATATGGACAGAAGTCCACTATGTTCGGACACTAAAAATAATGCAAAAGGTAAGAAAATCTCTTTGAAGGTCTTTTCTAGCAGTATTATTTCACAGTTCCTTGGTTGAAATTCTAGGAGATCATACTCAAAGCGTATCCACGCATGGTTTCTATTTCGTAAATCAAAATAGAGTGTAAATCATCTTGCTTGGAAGAATGAACGATTAACTAGAAAAAAATTCTTGTAAGCTTTTTTTTATCAGAAAGCCTTTCTGAGTACCATCTATTTAGAGCCAAGTTAAGTGGCCTACAGTTGCTCCAAGTGGGTTCATGTAGCCCAGTGGTTAACAGTTTCTGACCGGAAATCAAAGTCATGGATTCAAATCCAGTACTCAGAAGCTTAAAAATTGAAAAAGGTTCACCTAGTTATCCGTTCGTTATATCCATTCAGGGTATATTTTGTTGCTGTTGCAGATTTGAAGTTCGCTTCGTTCTAAGGTGATCATATCCTAGTGGTCCTTAATCTTCTTTGTTTAGCTTTCCTCGAGAATTCCAATTTTTTTTGGGGGGGAGGGGGGGGGGTGAGGAAAGGGGTGAGGAGCTGGGATAAGTTTAGTGACGTCTATCAGTTTGCAAAATGGGTGGCTAGTCCAATTCAAGTTTAGTTGTAAAGTTTGCACCCATATACTTTCTTAGTCTGCTACATCCAGTAGTTTGTTTTGGCCATTTTTTGACTCAAGGAGTCACGGAAGAACTGGCAATAGGACTCGTTGCCCTCTTTGAGGCCTGCCGCCGAGGACCAATGCTCAACGTCCTTATACGGGAAGAGGCGAGGGTCTAAACGTTTGTAGATGTTAGTGCAAAGGCAGTACCTCCCCAGTAATTTAAGATCCTGAGTGAAGGTCGGGCTTGGGTTCGAACCAATTAGTTCCAACCGAACTAATCAACAGACTGGTGCCTTACCAACTGCTCTAACTAAGTGGCGGATACATTGCAGTTTGAGATTTTTAGGTTCATCCAACTTCGGAACCATCGCCGAGATTAGTTGGTAAATTTCGAAGTTGTTAGTAGTTTGAATGTCAAGCTCAAAGGTAACAATAAGGCATTCATAAGCTAACCCACTGGAGGACCAATACGAAGGCATATTCTGACACTGGACTGAAAAGCAAGCAAGTGTTAGGTTTTCTGCTGTACATACTTTTTTTGTGTTTGTGCAGATATTCTACCGTCGCATGATCCAAGTTGTTGGAATTCCAAAAGAAACAGTTGACCAGGTGTTCCCCCGACTCGACGATCTCATGGAAATCAATGGAACATTTCTTAGTCAATTAAAAGCAACAGAAGGACCCGACTCGATCGTGGATAGTATCGGTGACGTTTTAATAAAACAGGTTAGTTTTCTGTAAATATAATATCTCCTTTTGTTAACAGATAGACTAACACGGCTCGTGCACCTTAAGAAATTTCAAAAATCCAGGTTTTTCCAGGGCTTTTTTAAAACACCAGAATGGAAATAGTAATATTCACAATCACCAGTTAAGACAAGTTTTTAATAGTTCGTGCTGTGAAAATTCGTATTTATTGAACTTGATGTAATAACGACATGTAAGTTATGTCCAAAATCCTAAATGTTACTTGAAACAAAAAAACTGCATCATCTGGCTAATTAATAGGTTTTTTAAACTAAAATTCTACAAACTTTTCCAGGGCTTTTTCAGGATTTCCGGGGTCCGTACGATTCCTGGATTAAGCTAACTCACCAGAGGGGCTTTTCAAAACCAATTACAACAAAAATAATTAAGTTTTGTATTCCTTCAAAATAACATTTGTACAACCTCAAAAAGATAATTCCATGGCTAAAAATGGTTGAAATAAGAATACGAAGGTAAAATGTTTGAAGTTTTCTAACTAACTAACGTCATAAAATTATGATTTTTCTTTCCTCAATAGTTTGATGGCGAATCTGGCGATAGAATGAAAGAAGTCTACGGGGAATTCTGTAGCCATCACTTAGAAGCTGTAGAATTATATAAAGTAAGTAAGAACGTTAACTCAACTCATCAGCAGCTGGTAATTACTAGATCAATTATTCATCGGTCGATGAGTTACAGTCCTTTTGATTACATGAAGGCATTCATGCCTTAAAAACAACACATTAAATAACGTAGATTTAATGGATTTTCGAAATTTTTGTACAGTGTATTTTAATGATAATAATGTATGATAATGTTATTATGAATAAGAACTACTTCTTTGTTACTTATCACCATATTTATATTAATAAAAACAAATGTAAATGTAAAAATGTTTTTAACTGGGATCTTTGCCTTCTTAGAAATTACTAAAAACTGACAAGAAGTTCGCTGACTTCATCAAGGTAAGTAAATTTTGCATATTTAAGTAGCTTATATCTAAACACGACAGTAGTCTAAGGCCTGAATAACGCTCTCGGTCGTTGGTGTTAGTTCTTGGTTTAGAGATTATTGACTCGCTACCCTGGGACAGTTGATGGTTCTAACAAGCTTAGTATCTCAATTGACAAAGTCTCCAAGGACTAACAGTTTAATACCCTCATCCAAGATGTATCGAGTCCAACCGTTTGTTAAGTTAAACTACTTAAGTAACGGTCTGTTTAAGAACTAGACATTCTTCTATTGTTCTGCAGCATTTCGCTTTTCCCACACCAAAATATTTAATTTTTATACTGAGAATACATCAACCTGTCTACAACAAAGTAAAAAGCAGTCAAACTTCCATTTTAAAGCCATGTTTCTTTTTGCTTTAATAATTTAGCCTATCATAGAACTCTAAAACAAAGCAAGAAAACCTTTTAATTTTAAATGTTCCCCACATGGAAAACAATTTTTTCTCCATGAATTTTGTTTGTCAGAAGTTGTGCGAACTATGGAACTAAATTCGCCCAATTTGGCTAAAAAGTTGAACGGAACAAAAGTCAAATAGTTTTACTTATCTCCAGTGGTTTTCGTCATTGTATACCTTAGGGAATGGTTTTAATTCGATTGGTTTTTTAACCTGTTTGTTTAGTTCAGGTTTGGTGGTTGCTATATAATACATATCTTCAACCAATTACCAAAAAATAAAAGAACAAATAGTGCGTAGAGTTCGAAAATGACGACATTACGTTTATTCCAGTGGTTCGTAACATTCAAATTCCTTGGACCACAAAACGCCTGAAATTGCAGACGCTGTTGGCAATGAAAGACCTTCAACTTTAATCTCTGAATGTTTGAACAAATGCTTTGCTTGACAGGAAGATATAGGCAGACAGACATAGGTAGGCAGATAGCCAGATAAAAAGCCAGCAGACGATGTGGGTGGTTTCCAAAGAAGCAGAAAAATACGAAGGTTCAGATCAGTTTAAGGACAAAGAAGCAGCAGGGAAATAAAACAGAAGAAGCATTCGTCAACAGGCATGGGAAATTCTATAGTTCCACCGTTCAAAGTTGTCTTCAAATAGAAAACATAACCTAATCAAAAACTTTGTTGTTTGTTTTTTTATTTTAGAAATGTAGTGTCAACAAGTTGTGTCGGAGGTTAGAGATCCCAGAATGCATCACGCTTGTCACGCAAAGGCTAACAAAATACCCCCTCCTGATAGAAGCCATTCTTAAGACAACGAAAGGTATTATGAGTATTGCTAATCTTTATTGGTTCCTGATAGAAGTCAGATGATGTCATCATTAAATAAAGGTTGTTTTTTATGTCGTAAAACATAGACCAGTTTGTCCTTAGCAAAGCTGTTTACCTGTTAATTTCTCAGTGCATCCGTTTTCAATAGACTGATCATGCTGTTACTTTTCGCAGAATCGAAATCTGATTACGACATGTTGAAGAAATCCATCCGATTTGTAAAAAGCATTTTGCACGGTGTAGATGATACCATCAAGGAACACGAAAAACAAAAGGTTTGTTTGTCTGGAATTTCGGAAATAAAGTTAATACTAAACTGGAAGCCATACCAACATCGTGATACTTTCTAGTACTTTGAAGATAGATTAATGAATCGTACATTGTTTGATTCTACTTTTCAGAAATTGTCTGACATCAAGCTGAAGTTAGATTTGAAAGTGACAGTTACATACAAAGGTGGCAGAAAAGTTAAGGTGAGTCTCGTTTTATATATGGCCACTATGACCTTATATTTGACCACTTTGACTTATATAGGACCGTTATGACCATGGAGGGTACCAGATTATCAATGACCTTTTATGGGACGATTGTAACCTTTTATGGGAACAATGTGAGCTTATATGGAACCATTATAACCTTATATCGGATCACTGTAACCTTGTATTAAGCCTTTGCGACTTTATGTGGGACCAATGTGACCATGTATGGGAGTATCTTGAAAAAAATTTTGTAACGTTTGAAGAGTACCGAGTTGTACCTCCTTTGTTTTTAGAATATGGATTTTGCATCCAACAAAAGCAAGTTAATTTATGATGGGATGCTGAGCTGGAAGACAGCAAGAGGAAAACTGGCTGGTAGGTTGTTGGTAGTTTCTGCTAAATCTTATATCTGTGTTTTTTGTTTAACACCTTCGGATCGCTACCCCCGTATTTTCAAAGTCAGTTTGTAAGACTTTCCCTTACAACCAATATTCAGATACAGAAGGAAATTCGAGTAGGTTCTTAAATATCATTTCTCCAGTCGAGCGGAATTAGTAAAAGGTGAAAACGATTAGTAAGTTTGGACCTCACCCAAAAGTTAAACCCGATCTTGTTTGGGAAACATATAGACAACGCGGAAAGGATCATGGTTTAGGTCATCAGGAATGTATTCACTTTGATCGGTTTTCAAAATCTTTGATTTTACCCACTTTTTACACTCTACCAGCTAAATCTTTGCCTTTTTTGTATCTATTATTTTAGATTCATGGTAGATTAATAACATAGAAATGTAAAAACCAAGAGTGTAGAAAGTACTGTGAAGGTAACCAAGCAGATTCTTAGTTTGGTTCGGTTTAACACGTACCTTGTACTTTCATGCAGAAACAAACGTTTTAATTCTGGAAGACATGCTGGTGTTTCTACAAGAAAAGGACCAGAAGTATACGTTAATTTCGTTTGACCAAAAGGTAAGGGGCGTTCAGTCACAGACAGACTAATTTAGTCTTTGCTAGGTAAGGATATTCATAGTCCTTTCTAGGTGAAGATGATAACTCTTTCTAAGTAAGGATGTTGATTAGCCCCTTCTAGGTAAGAGCGTTTATAGCTCTTTCTACGTAAGGATGATATCTCTTTTTACTAAAGGATGATAGCCCTTCTAGAAAGGATGTTGTTAGCGCTTTTTAGGTAAGGATGATAGCCCTTTTTAGGTAAGGATAATGATAACCCTTTCTAGGTAAGGATTTTGATAACCCTTTCCAGGTAAGGATGTTGATAGCCCTTTCAATGAAGGATGATAGCCCTTTCTAGGTAAAGAAGATAGCCCTTTCTAGCTAAGAATGTTGATGGCCCTTGCTAGGTAGGATTAGGTAGTGGAATAACTAGATTGGTTAAATGTTCGGAGCTTCGGCACACAGATCTTTTTTCTCTTCTTGGTCTGACTTGTTAATAAATACCTCTTATTAACCGAGTGTCTTGTCCGAAGGGTAAGTTACCGTCAGATTCCGTACAGTATATTGTCGATCTCATACAGCGCACGAAAGAATTTAGCCAAACAGTCAAACAAGGTTTTAGAAGTTCAGTCTTTCAACGGCTCGTGTTTTCTCATCCTACCAGGCTCCTGTGATAAGACTGAGAAACCTCATGGTGCGTGAAGTGGCTACGGACGTGAAAGCCATCTTCCTAGTGAGTACCAGCAAAGATGGCCCGGAGATGTACGAGATTGTCTGCGATTCAGCGAAACAAAAGAGAAAGTGAGTGACACCTAAGCTACGGTATTATTTTTCATCATCCACTATAATGAACTAAAATTGAACTGATTTTCCGCGTTGCCCTTGTAAAATAGTTTGTCTTTATTGTCCGAATTAAGGAGTATATTTGTTTTTTTATTGTTATCTTTATTGTTTTGTACACTATGCCACCGCAACGCTGTCATTTATAATCTTTGTTATTACTTACACCATGGCCATGCAATCGCGCCGTCACTATTATACTTAAACTATAGTAATTATCACAGGGAAGCCTAAACTATATAAGCTATATTGGTTTCTTTTGGGCTTCCTTGCCACGTTATAATTAATATTTTAAAATCAGCAGTTTTGTGAAGTACTTTTTAATTATACATTTATAAAATGTGTTGACACAAATAATTCGATAATTCGAACTGAACTGAACTGAGTTGGCCGCATTCTTTCGTTTCTGTTTACTGGTATAACTTTGCGATTAAACAAAGGTTGTTCAACAATCTGATTTGAACTGTCTTATGATTTATGTGTCTGTGGGTGTGTGTAGAGGGAAAGGGGGTTAATAGATAAAACTCTTCTGAAACTAAACAGTTAAACTTATTTTTGCACTTTTTATTTTTTAGATGGATGGAGATTATTCGGGATGCGATTGCAAAGTCTCCCCAGGACGACAGTATGTATTTTAATTTTTTTGTTGACGTGGAACTTTTCAGTTTTAAATCGTTTGTAAATGATTGACATCAAGCAGTCGACTCATTAACACAAGTAAAATAAATAAGTGTTCCAAGGGTTTTCCTGCCTCTCGCAACCCTTTCAGCTAGTTTATCAACATCTAACTTCTCCTTACAAAACTTGCTCAAAATAAGACATTTGGTAATGAGAAAATGATCAAACTTAGCAACCCACTGAAAATGAAGAGCAAGATCTCTTTAACTCGTAACAAAAATAACATGTTCTAGTCACACGACAATCTCAGATTTGACTTGTAATCTTCCCTTCTCAAAGATAATGATTTAGGTTTTTGAACGGATGTACTTGCAAGCATACCTCTAATGTTCCAAAAAAGAAACTTTTGACTTGGTATCCGCTATAACTACATTGGGAATATTTTTAAATAATCAGTAACTTGTGCTATCACATTTTGTGGAAGAGCTTGTTAGCTCGCTCAAAACACGAGTTGGCTTTAAATGTTACAACTTAATATCTTTTCACGCACAAACTGTATAGGTTGCTTCAATGGAAAATACAAAACATCTACTGTTCATCAGCAGAATGCCAAAACTTGTGTGCAATTCCACAATTGGTTCCGGCTCCATTAAATCCTGTACTTATTGTAGAACAATTTACGAGGAGTCACCCAGTTTGTGATCTTTATGTCAAACTAAAATCAAAGCTTTGTGCAGGCAGATTTGTAAAGGAAAAACCCAGCCGTTTTTTGGCTTTCTCAGAAGGTAGGGTTCGTACGGGCCCTGGAAATCCTGGAAAACCCTGGAAAATTTTTGAAGCCCTGGTACTCCCTGGAAAAGCCCTAGAAATTTTTCATTAAGCCCTGGAAACTCATAGAATCTTCTTGAAAAAACTAGATTTCCCAAATGATGCATTGTTTTTCGTTTCAAGTAGCAATTAAGACTTAAAGCTTAAAATTTTTCCATGTCGTTGTTTTTGTAAGTCCAACAAATACAAATTTTCATGACATTAGTTACTAAAACGTTCTTTAAACAGGTGGTTTCGAACGTTTATCTTTTCATTCTGGGTTTCAAAAGTCCTGGAAAAGCCCTGGAAAAAATAAAGATATAACCCTGGATTTTTTAAGTTCTGAAGGTGTACGAACCATGAGAAGGTCAGAATACAAAGTTAGTTTGTAATGAGACGACGAGAATTGATCAAACAAAGTAAGCTTCTGAGGATGAAAAGTGAAATTCTCCCAAGCTTGTTCAATGAAAAGTGTGGGATCTAGTTCGGAGAATTTACCGATACAATTGGTACTGTAATGTTTAATACAATGTCTTCCTCCACCAGACACGGGTAGCATCATTGTTACAGCAGAGGATGAGAGAAGAAAAGTCGTACAGAAACGTGCGAGTGTTCTTATTGGTGAGGGTTTTGTTCATCTTTTGTTCCAAATTTTTTTTCCTAAACGATCGATTCCTTGACTCCACTAGGTATGTCAAGTTTTTGACAGACTTCTTAATTTTGAGGGGAACGGAAAGCAAAAAAATCCAAGCACCTTTAGAGTTTCTATGTAATGTATGATGCTAATAATGCTAATAGTATCAGATAATATCTAGTGGGCAAATCGCAATCATGCACTGAATGGACTGAATTGCGAAGGAGCACTTGTTACACACAGACAAGGGAGACAGACATACGTACGACCTGGGAACACTATCCAAAGCCAGATTGAATTAGCTTAAAAAACCAGAGTATCAAGAGACTAATTGTCTTTAACGCTGAAACCAACGGTTCGAGAGTTTATACAACTCTGCAGGCCCTTGGCCTGCCCTTCACGTCTTCCCTAAAGTCTTCAAGTGCTGTTATTATTATAATCACAGTTATTATGTGGCAGTGTAGAACTTCTGGAAGCCACATGCTAAAAATATTACTTTGGCTAGACGCCAAGGCGTAGCTAGGTTCAAAGTCGCCATATTGGAGTTTATGTAACTCACATGAAACAAAATATCAAAAATGGTGGAATTTTAAATTTTCAATATCAATAAGATATATTTATTGCCCTTCTGTTGTGCAGTTTCCCTTTTTGAGTAAGATTTGAGGTGTCTCTCAAACGAATTTTCTTGCTGTGTAGAACAAGCAGAGAATATCGAAGACATTGAAGAGAAACGCAAGTGTCTCTCAGACATGCAGGTACGAACACAACGAGTAGAAAAAAAGAATCATTTTTAATATTATATTTGATAGCGCTTTTTGCATTCTTATGTTAGCATGAAGTTTGCTACAGAGTGCACTTATCAAGCAATACGTGTTATTTATGTTTAATAATATCTATGTAGTTTCTTAGTGTCGACTGACCTTTGAATTTCCAGACTGTTTAATCCTTAGACAGTTAAAAGGGAGAGGGGTTTCCTCGCTTTTTTTTAGTTTTTCCCCACAGTAACTATAGGAATCAGACTGGTTAGTGCTGAGAACTGGGTTTGAAATTTGATCGTTTCTCAAAAGCTCCTTAGGAACTATCTAATACAACTCATAGTTATAGTAGATGAATTACCCAATTCTCCCAAACTACTTATAGAAATACTACATATACATACGTTTTGAGAATTTACAAACTCACCATTGGGCACTCTGAGGGTGAAGAGGTTAACACATCTGTTCTTTTGTTTGCAGGAGATCCTGTTAGAGGTTGAAGGGCTTGCAAAGGTAGGAAGTTTTTATGGCGTTATACCAACTAGAGAGCATGTAGTAACGGCTTATTCTTGATGACCACGAACTCTTAATTTTTATTAATATCTTCTAAATTTCATTTGACAGTGGTAACTTTGTATCTGCTTTTCTATTGTAGAACAAAATGGAACAAGACAAGCGACAAGATCTTACGAAAATAAAGTACGTACTTTTCTTAGTTACTATATTACTGATTAATAAACGCCGGAGGGTTTTCTTTTACCTCTTAGTCGTCTTCTTCCTTCTCGCCTTTCCTTGTTTTTCCCCCACTTCTTTACAGTTTTATTCTTCTTCATTGTCTACTTCTTCTTCCTTCGTGTACAACTTCTCCTTCGTCCAACTCCTTGTCCTCCTCTTCTCGTTTTCTTCCTCGTCCTTCTTCTCTTCGTTGTCCTTGTCCTTTTCCTCATTTCCTTCCTCTTCCTCGCCCTCTTCCTACTCCTTGTTCTCGTCCTCCTCCTCATTTTCTTCTCGTATTCTTTCTCGTCCTTCTTCTCTTCGTCGTCCTTGTCCTTTTCCTCCTCATTTTCTTTCTCGTCCACCTCATTCTCTTTCTCGTCCTCGGCCTCGTCCTCATTCCCCTCCTCTACCTCGCCCTCTTCCTACTCCTTGTACTCGTCCTCGTCCTCATTCTCTTCTCGTCTTCTTTTTTGTCCTTCTTCTCTTCGTCGTCCTTGTCCTTTTCCTCCTTATTCCCTACCTCTTCCTCCTCCTTGTTCTCTTCCTACTCCTCGTCCTCGTCCCCTTCCTCGTCCTTGGTCTCTTGTTCCTCGTTCTCTTCTTCTTTTTCTTTTATCTGGGTCATCTTCTGCCCCATTTTTTATCAGCTTCTTTCTCTTTTTCTCTACGTCTTTTATTTTTTTACTTGTAGTTCCTCTTTACCAGGGTAATACAAGAATTGTCATTGATTTCATTATGTCAATATCCTGTTTGTTTAACAGAGAGAACCTGATGTCGGCTATGCAACAATTGCAGTCATGTCTTGCCGAAGAGGAACAAGCTTACGCAGTCGGTAGTGATGGATCAGTCCTCGGACTACCGAATGGCCCAAAACGCGCTGAGACGTTCAGCGGTTTCGATAACAAAACTAAGCTCGAGTTGGCCAAAGAACAATCGGTTCTTAGAGCGAGTTCAATGAAGACGGAACGTGCTGCTAAAACATACAGTCGACAATTACCCGGAGTGGCTGGGGTTCCTGTGCCAGGCTCAACCAGTCCGTCAGGGGGGAGCCCAAAGTTAAAACACAAGAGACGAGGGAGTGGTGGATGGAACTTCCTAAAGGGCAAGGAAGACAAAACAGGCTCAGCAGGCAAGTCAATAAAGGGAACCACTGCGTTACATGACTCGTTAGAGCTCACTTTTATGATGGAATTTAGTTTTGCTTGCTTGATGATAGGAGTTTTTTTTTTCTTACCATTTAATCTTATTATGTCAACAGGTGACCTGGCCTCCTCTTCGTCTTCATCCCCAAGTACAACGCCAACAGCATCTCCGGCCCCAGGACAAGAGGTTCGTCATTGTTAGGCAGATAGCGTCTTTCTTTTAGTTTAAGTCGTTACAAAGTTTCTTGATTCTGATTGGCTTAGACAGTGTTCTTTTTTGGAAACATGGAAGCAAGTACTTAAAATGCTAAACCCTTTCTCGTCGAACCTAAGAGGACCATTGGATCAGCGGTTTTGGTAGATTTAAGCGGATAAGTGCATTTCCTTTGCGCAAGGTCTCCTTTATCTCCCCTGGACGGGACACTTGTCCACCCTAGGTTAGCCCCCAGCAGAATCTAGTGCTCATTTGTACAGCCGAGAGTCGACTGGAACAAGTTGGGTTAAGGTAATTCCCTAGTTTTGCATTGCGCATTTTTACTGCGCATATTAGAAATTTTAAAATGTTTATACGTTTTTGTCATATTCTAGTGAATGTTGAGCTCTCGAAGACATATTAGAAAAAATAATGACAAAAAAAAGTTTTCTTCATAATATATGGGGCTTTTTGTTTAACTCAGTTCCAGTCTCCTCTCGGAAATGGGGTAAAAAAGCACATGTTTTGCCAGTTTTCCTAGAGTTTCACGGGTACCCCACAATTTTTTTTCATCAATCAGTCAAATTTCAACACGACTCTCTGAAGAGAAAAAATAGGAAAAATCTGAGTGTTGCAAGTGTGGAAAAATATAAAAAACAGAGACAAGAATACAATGTTTTTTTGAGGTATTGAAATATAGTAACAACAAAAGCACACAAAAATGACTCCTTACCAAAAATGGTTTTGCTGAAAATCACGAGAAATTATTCTCCTAATCCAGGAGAACTCTTTACGTTAACCATCTTTATTTCCCTTACGCTCCTCGATGTTATCTTGGTTGGCCACATAAAAAATTTATAGTTTTAATTTCAAGCTTGCGACAGAAAAATAGCCCTGGAGGGGTTGTTTGTATCAATCATATCTCAAAAGTTATCCCGGGCACACCCCCTTTTTATTCCGTTTTTGCAGTTTACATATAATGATTGACAGATGAGGAAAGTTTGACAAAAATCTAGGTGCGGGTTCTATTTCGATGGAATAACCTTAAGTGTGTTCTCAAGGACACCACACGGTGGTGTGACGTGACTTGAACTCACGACCTTGTAATTACAAGTCAAACCATTTAGCCTTCGCGCCGCCGACAAGTAATTATGTTGTTAGTTTTATATCATCACTTTATTTCACTGTAATCAATTTTTTGTTTATTTCTTTTTCTACGCAGGAATCCATGGATGTTGACGGGTAAGCGAGCAATAGTCCTTTTTCGTTTTTCAAGCACCTTGTTCAGAAATGCTGTCTTTGATGTAAATCAATGGTGGGGTTTTAAAAAACCGAATTAAAGTGGTTTTCCACACAAAATAAAAAAATCCCAAATCAAGATTTTTCAAGTAGTTCCTATCACATTGCAACTACCTGTCATGAAATAAGACCAACACAACAGACATTTGAGTCTCTTGTCTTCCAGAGTTCAATGTTGGAGAAAGAGTATTTTTAAGAAACACCACCCCCTCCCCCAAAAGCATTTTTTCGCTATATTTCTTTGGTTGAATGACCATTTTAACTATGTCGGAACTTTGGCCTTTCGGATATGCTCTTTTTCAAATCTACGTGAATGCTCCGTTTGGTCGCAAGTCTTTGTTATAATATATCTTGAAGATCTTTGCATTTTGTTGAAGCGAAAAGTTAAGCTTATAAATGCCATTGTCCATAACTTTATAGTTGGTAAGGTGCTATTTTTCTTCGTTAGAATCTAAAATCAGTAGATCGTATGGTAAAATTGAAACTCCTGGGTTCAAACCATTTACCCTTTTATCTAAAATCTGTAAGTTCTTCTGTGTGCCCCCCTCCCCACACACACAAAATAAGTACAAACTTTTGTTAATAGGCCAAGGTTTTTTATTTCTAGTCTTCCTTCTATTTTGCTGTCTTCACAGTACATTTACATATGAAATTGTTTTCATTGCTCGCTACAGAAAAGGGTCAACGGCTCGAAGTGGACACGGAACGGAAAGTCCAAAGTTTAAACCCGTCCGATCTCATCGTACTGATTCTCCTACACAGCTACGTTTCAACTCGCATGGAAAAGGCAAACAGCTTCCCGACGTCGACTCCAAGCGACATCAAGTAGGCCAAGGGAATGACAAAAAACCCTCCAAACCAAACAAGGGGTCGTCATCCCCGGACGTGATATACTTTTAACAGGTAATGACAGTTCTTCGTATCTTGGTTTGCTCAGTTTACTGTCACCAGTCAGACTTACCACCATTTCCAAAATTCACGAATCAGTATTTTCAACTATCACCAATCAATCATTATTAACAAATACTTGTCAACAACCGGTATCAAACAGCAATCGGCATCAATCACTAGGATCAATCATCAGTTGTTCGTCAATCACTAGAATCAACCGTCAGTCATCGTCGTCAACCATCGCTCACCAATTAGTAGTATTAATTATCAGTGTCGACCATCGAATTCCCAGCTTTGTACTTTGGTGTACATTAGCTCTCATTTTCACTCAGCCATCATTATCACTTCACTGATCGATTTTTCTTCGTTACAGTCGTAATTTCCATCACTACATTGATCATCAATATGCTCATCGGATGTTTGGCTCGAGCAATTGTTACTCATACAAACTTCTTTCTCTTCCATTTGCAGTTTAAAAGGCCCCCTCCCCTTGACGTCATGTGAGAACAAGTCGAACACTTTGACATGCTCATAAGCATTTGTTGTAAAATAGCCGCCCATTTACAGTGTAAATATATATTAGGAACCCTTTCAAACGCGTACCAATTCTAAACACGAATAGTTGACTAGCAAAAAATTATAAATATTTTGTTATTGTGTACAGATGAACATTCCTCGGCCAGAACCACAACAAACCATTCATTTAGATAATCCATGACTTACTAGATTATTTAGTGATTTTATGAATTGAAAAAGAAATTGATTAGACTAATCAAGCATTTCGAAAATAATTATTAAATTTAACTTCTTTTGGTACGTCGGTTTTGCTTCCTTTTCTACTCCTAATTGTTTGTCATATGTAAAAAAATGCTTGCAAGTCCTTTAATCGGGGCTAATAAAAGTATTTTTTTAGACATTGGTTGTTAATTAGTTAAATAGCATAACCTAAATTCTCCTTATAAAATCCATACAAATTCGGATGTTAAAACCCGAATGAAGATAGTTCAGCCTAGAGAAATTGGGATGATATGACATAGATGAGGATAATTCAAACCAGAGAAACCGGGAAGATTTCACCTAAATGAGGATAGTTCGACCCACAAAAATTGGGGTGTGAGTAGTTCAAACCAGCGAAATTAAGATGATCCACCCTAAAAGAGAATAGTTCGACCCAGAGAAATTGGAATGGTCTCACCCGGACGAGGATACTTCAAACCAGACAAATTAGGATGGTCTCATCTAGATGAGGATAGTTCAAACCAGAGAAATTGGAATGGTCCCACCTAAATGATGGTTCGACCCACAGAAATTTGGATAATCTTGCCTAGATGAGGATAGTTCAAACCACAGAAATTTGGATGATCCCACCAAAATGAGGATAGTTCGACCCACAGAAATTGGGATAATCTCACCTAGATGTGGATAGTTCAAACCAAAGAAATTGGGATCTTATCTAGACGAGGATAGTTTAAACAAGAGAAATTGGGATGATCCCACATAAACTTGGATGATCTCATCTAGATGAGGATAGTTCAAACTAGAGAAACTTGGATCCCACCTAAATGAGGATTGTTCGGCCCAGAGAATTTGGGATGAACTCACCTTAGATGAAAAGAGTTTAAACCAGAGAAAATGGGATGATCCCGCCTAATTGAGGATGGTTCGACCCACAGAAAATGGGATGAACTTACCTAGATAAGGATAGTTAAAACCAGAGAAATTGGGATGATCTCACTAAAAAAAGGATAGTTCGACCCGGAGAAAGTGGAATGATCTCATCGAGACCAATGATAGTTCAAACCAGAGAAATTGAGATGATCTCACCTAAAAGAAGACCGTTCGACCCTGAGAAATTGGGATGATCTCAAGTAGATGAGGATAGTTCAAACCAGAGAAATTGAGATAAACTCACCAAGATTAGGCCTCGAAACGTGTTTCCAATAGAAAAAATATAAAAATAATTTCCATCTATTCGGTGGTTTTCAACAGGTTTTATGAGAATTAATGGTAGAGTGAATCTTGGATATATAGTTCAAGAAGTTATCGAATATCAACTTGTGATATTCAATATATTCTTCTTCAGTTTTATAAGTGTTAAGTACTCGTGTCTCACTCTCGTTTCGAAAGTCATTTCGCTTTCCGTTTACCCTTCCTTTCACCCAGGGCTTTTTCACTTTCCAGTTCCTCATATTTGTACCCAGGGCTATTTCGCTATCCGATGTCTCATCCGCTTACCCTGGGTTATTTCGCTTTCCAGAGTACCATCTTCGTACCCAGGGTTACTTCGTTTTCCGGTGTCTCATCCTCGAACCCGGGGTTATTTCGCTTTCCGGTGTCTCATCCTTGTACCCAGGATTATTTGCTTTCTGGTGTTCCATCCCCGGACCCAGGGTTATTTCGCTTTCCGGTGTCTCATCCTCGTACCGAGGGTTATTTCGCTTTTTGGTGTTCCATCCGCGTACCCAGGGTTATTTCTTTTTGTGGTGTTCCATCCGCGTACCCAGGGTTATTTCGCTTCCCAGTGCCTCATTCTCGTACCGCCCAGGGTTATTTCGCTTTCCGGTGTCTCATTCTCGTAACCCGGGTTATTTCTTTTTCTGTTGTTCCATCCGCGTCCCAGGGTTATTTTGCTTCCCAGTGCCTCATTCTCGTACCCAGGGTTATTTCGCTTTCCGGTGTCTCATTCTCGTACCCCGGGTTATTCTTTTTCTGGTGTTCCATCCGCGTACTCAGGGTTATTTTGCTTCCCAGTGTCTCATTCTCGTACCCAGGGTCATTTCGCTTTCCGGTGTCTCATTCTCGTACCCCGGGTTATTTCTTTTTCTGGTGTTCCATCCGCGTACCCAGGGTTATTTCACATCCCAATGCCTCATTCTCGTACCCAGGGTTATTTCGCTTTCTGGTGTTCCATCCGCGTACCCAGGGTTATTTCGCTTTCTGGTGTCCCATCCGCGTACCCAGGTTTATTTCGCTTTCTGGTGTCCCATCCGCGTACCCAGGGTTATTTCGCTTTCTGGTGTCCCATCCGCGTACCCAGGTTTATTTCGCTTTCTGGTGTCC
>JAOBAT010084052.1:0-18826 GCA_026413305.1 Hydrozoanthus tunicans
AATAATAATAATAATAATAATAATAATGATAATAATAATAATAATAATAATAATAATAATGATGATAATAATGATAAAGGTTTAAAGTGCCTTTTTCTAAGGAATTCAAAGACACTGAAAGCTTAATTACAATAAATTGTCATGAAAGATAAAAATTGAAAATTTTTAACATGATGAAAACAGTAAAAACATTTCTAAAAACGCTTTCAGTTTTCGTTTAAATCCTTTTAAGGGTTCTAGTGTTTCTTAAATCTGTTGGAAGCTCATTCCATAATTTAGGGCCATAAAGAGAAAAAGTGCGATCTGCTGTGCTTTTGTCAGCCCTGGAGATGATTTTTGGAACACTTAGCATAGGGAGATATTTCCTTGGGAACAGAGACCAGGGCGGGAGGAAACACGGCGATGAATAAGTTCAGTCAGATATAACGGGGCAGTATGGTTTACAGTCTTGAAGGTTAGGGTAAGAAGTTTATGTTAAATTCTAGCCTGAACCGGTAACCAATGGAGTTCCTTGAGAATTGGCGTCATATATCATATATATATATCAGCTGATCTCCAGTTTGAGTCGATCGGAACAATAATGTGCAGCTTGAAATTGAAGATAGTAAGAAGTTCTACAAAGAAAGCAGTAAAAGAAAAAACACTTTATTGCAACTCTACTATAGATATGAGCGGGTATCAGCCGACGTAACGTTTCAAATTAAAACAACCCTTTTCAAATCAAAACACTTTAGAGCCACGAAACAGTACAGAGAAACCTTTGTCTCAAACCATGCACCGTTCAAATAACAGCAAACTCGTTTTTAAAGTGTATAGATCGCCTTCCGAGAAACTTTGTCTTCTTAGAATTTGGGGCATTTTTAGAAGTTTACAAAAAAAAATTGAAAATCGACTAACTATTGGCCCTGTTATTGAGCTTCAAAGACATCGAAAAGGCTATGACCGCTGAGCGCCGGAAGAATGGTGACTGATAACGAAATAGGGAGAACCCGTGGAAATTAAGCCCCAGTCCCTTGCTCGTTGTTCATAGCATTCTTCAATCTAAAAAGCGTCACGTCGTGTTGACAAATCGCGAATTTATATATTTATGCTGCGCTTTGAAACTTTTTTATTCAATTTTAATAGGAATTACACTGGTCTACAACTTTTTTGTAAGTTTCTGAGAACACCCCAAATTCTAAGAAGCCAGAGTTTCTTGAAATTTAACAATGTCTGAATCTCTCGTACAGAACTAACGCGGTTCAATGTCGACACCCGGTTTTCGAATAGCTATTTCCAAGACATCGATTCTGGTATATCTAGTTTTAAACCCTTTACTTGAATAGGTAACAAGTCTGCAACTTGCTAATAACTAAGATATCCGTTTGTTTTTGTACAACACTCCTTTTGAGTAACAACAGACAAACGTCATACTAACTTGAAATGAAATACAACACTTTTCAAATAACAAAGTCTTTATTTATTATCTTACTTTATGGTTTCACTGACTACACAACCTCGCGTACGCGTGACTCAATATCTGCCTTTAATAAAATTTCAAAATCGAATATTGCGTTTCCAGCTTTCTGATTGGTTCACTCAATCTCGGTTATCAGCTCATAAACTGAATTGACCATATATGGAAACTGGCTACGTTTCCAGCGTTCTGATTGGCTCACACAATCTCTCTCGGTTATCAGCTGATAAACTGTATTGACCATATATGGAAACTAGATGTGTAGCGCCGCACAGCTAAAATATAGTTCTGAATAAGTTTTAATCGTAATTTTCGAATATCGCTAGGTTTAGAAAACTCAAGAAATTTAATAAAACAATTATTCCATCCGCGCCTGTTAGATATGAGATGTCTCTTTGGCCATATTTACCTTCTCACATACAACTTGCACTCTTGGAATAAAGTTCTTTTAGTTATAAAAATTGATTCAAACTCCGCCAAAAAGTTTAAGTTCTTATTTATAAGTTACTTTTCAAATTAAAAGGCCCCATTTTCGACCATTATCATTAAAACGATATTATTTCCAAAAGAAACATTTCGAACATTTTAGTGTAGACTTACACATGCGCAATAGAGTAGATGAGGCCTGACCTAAATCTCTAGCTAAGCCTATATAAATAGAACCCGTTTTTCAAATGTTTGCATGATATAAAGTCTTCGACAGCCAAGTCACCCACTCTAGATATGTCGTCGTGAATGATTCGACACTGATTCTGAACGCCGAGTCAAAACATCAGTAATTAGGGCTTCGTCTTTCGTGAGTACATCTTCTCAACGATTTTCAGCGATCTATACGCGGCTCTACCCATAGTACGAAGCGCTTGGACGGAAGATGCTTTCAGTTCGCAGTTTAATGGCACCGCATAGCAGTGTCTTTATTGAAAAACGCTTCAAAGGGAAAACTGGTGTTCGATCACATAGCCTCTACTCCTTTGTAAAGTTATAGTATTTCTTTGCATTTGTGAGAAGAAAATTTAAATACCATTTTGTCTTTGCTGTAGGGTTTTTTCTAGTACAGCTTACGACGGGTTTACCGTACTATAGTTTTAATATTTACATAATTCTGTCTATCTATCATATTTTCTTGAAAGTATATGTACTTCGTTGTCAAATAGTTATATATAAAAAAGCAAACAAAACGTCGGCTATTTCATTTTTAGGGGAGAAGGTGTCCTTAAAATTGCAACTGCGTCATCGTATCCTGCCCGGAAACCGCTTTCCATGTCCTGCAGGCTCGTTTCTAAGCTGTGCGCTGTTATCGCATGGGCGTGATGGGCCTGGACAACTCTTTCCAACCGTGAGATAATCTCGTAGTCTGGGACCGAGAGAGTTTCGACACTCAAGCCAAGAAGTCGTGCCAACACTTGTCTGAAGTCTAACAGCTGCAGGAAAACGAATAAAAACGGCTTCATTTGTTGTTGCCATAAAAGACATGCGAGTTTAGTTTTGTTGTGATTCAGCTATTTGAAGAAAGCATGAAAACAGCTTGCAATGTCTGCAGCTTTTCCGGAAGCTCAATAATCTAAGTTTTTTTGTTGGTAATAAGTAAAATTTCCCATTTGTTTATTATACAAGCTGCAGTGTAATACTGGGCATTTCCGAAATGATAAAATTGGTATCCCCACCGACCCACCGGCGGGGATACGGTTTTAATGAATACGTGTGACGATATTAAGTCTCAGCCAATAAGGTTTGAGTGTTTTGGTGCGCGTATACTGAAATAAGCAAATGAGTTACACTGCAGCATATATCATAAATAGAGTTTTATCTTCTTGTGTTTAAATTATATCGCACTCGTTCGCTGAGCTCTCTTGCGATATATCCGATTTCACTGGTCACTTGAAGATAAAAATTTTATCTCCGCGCAGCCATAAAAAATCCTCTATATGTTTACTAAATTAAAACTTTATACTTTCTCGAACCTACGTGTTCCATGAGGCCGGTGGTTACCCTCGGTTTCTGCAGTGGATGTTCCCCCCGGACAGAACACTAATCTATCGCAGGTTAGCCGCAGAAGAACTGGTATTCATTCAGTACAGCTGAGTCTCCAGGAACAAGTCGGGTAAAGTGTCTTGTTCAAGGACGCAACGCGAGGCCTGACCGGGGCACGAACTCGCGACCCTAGAACTACGAGTCGAACGCACGGCCACTGCGCCGCAGTTGTATATTTAAAGTGTAAAATTCAACTATAAGCGTCAAAAATATAAATCACTAACTAACTAACTTACTAACCTGTTTTTCTCTCGCTCTTGTTTCTTCAAGTGCTTGCTTGGTCGTGAGCAACTCGCTTGCAATCTGTTGCATGGTGACGTCAGATTTCGCTTTATTTTCCCTACTTTCGCATTCCGCCGCATCGAGCTCGTTTTTTATTTCTTTGAGTTCCAAGGCTGTTTTCTGTTTACTCTTGGCAAGCTTGTTAACTGCTTGCTCAAGGTCTCCGATTGTCTGGTACTGCTCTAGCGTCTTCACCTAGTAGAATGGGTACAGCTAAAGATCAGCAACACGCTCAACCAGCATCGGAAATGTCACAATAGAGGGAACTTCGGAAACGAGGACAACAACGCCAAAGACCACGGCAAAGAACAGTAGTGAATACAATAGCTGAACGTTGGAACGCATTAATAATAATATATCTAGCGAGCTAATCGCCCTTACTTGAAGTCATGGACTGAATTGCGAAGAACGCAGCTCAACGAAGTCGGGCCGAAAGCATGTTAAGGCTGCATATTACTGCCGCTATACGGCCACAGTGGTGGGAGGCACGAGCGCTAACCGCTCGGCCATCCTGACTCCACATTGCTCGTCGGCCTCTCAGCAACTACAGCGTTGAAAACTAAGTTTTGAAGTTCTTACGACTACGAGAACGACCAACAGAAAATTTCTCAACATTCATTAACTTTAAAAATAAAGCGTTAACCTTTTTTCTGTTTACAAAACGTAGATTGAGCAAAAGAGAAAACAAACTAGCTATACATGATCGAAAAAGGCAAGAAAGAAGTGTTTTTTTTGTGAGCTGTCGTCGTCCACGTTGACGACCAACAGAAAGTTTTCTTAATCTTAATCTTCATCAAGTTTAGGAAGTACGCTTTAATTTTTTTTCTAGGTCAGTCAGTTGTATTCGCATCGACAACGCAAATAAAAGAAGTGTTTTAGGAGAGTAAAAAACCGACGGTTATAAGTTAACGCACTCTCCACTTTTTGGTGAGAAAATTGAGTCTACAAAAAAACGTTCAACAAAAATAAAAAATATGACCTCCAATCGTTATCATGAGGGATCCAGTTTTATGAGAGGAAGCCGCTGACTAAATAGGTGTCTATACGGCAGAAAACAAACGCGATTGGGACAATATTTAAGTCACTGAAAACATTAGAAGGCGACCCACCTTTAATTCGCTTGCTTCAAGCAACCTCGCCTTCAGAGTCGTGACGTGTTGCTTGTACTCCAGCAACTCTCGCTGAAGTTTCTCGTTTTGTTTTATCATTTTCTTGAATTTGAAAGAGTTATCATCTCGCTCCACCTCCACACGTCCTTTCTCTCGCACCAGTTCCTCCAAACCTCCAACTTTTTTGCGCAGTAACCCAATAGTCAGTTCTTTACTCTCAATCTGTTGCTTGGCCCATTTCACCTTCCGCTGGAGGTTGTAGATTGTTGTTTTACGATCGTCAAGGGCATCCGCCTAAAAATAGTAGCAAAAGTTATAAAAAACACACCAAATGTTTTGGGGCTATTGACTAACTTACCGGTAGAAGTTTACGAAAATTGAATTAATTTTTGTCACTTTCGACCCTTTAAAAAAATCCATCGAAAATAGCCACTATTTCGGGTGTGTTATAACTGTTAACCGCAAACAAGACCGAAATGAGACAAACAAACTCGAACTATAGAACACTAGGGCACAATAAGTTCTGGTTAAGGCAGAAAATCTCAAAACACTATCTTAAACGAACGAGCAAAACGGACTGTACTTGTTTTTATTGATCGCACAAACTTTTTTAAGAAAACCCTGCCGCAAACTGAGAACAATCATCATGCTACAATTTTGATGAGACAATTTTAACACACTTTATTTAATTCTGAACAAAGATTGAGATACACATGTAAATTCATAATAATATTTCCAACCGCTGTTTTCACTGGAGACATCAAGAAAAAATGAAGAACAATTTAAAGACGATCTGCGGCTCAAATCGCCAAAAAGTTTAATCGCAGCCCAACCTTAGCCGAAAGTTCTGGTTCTTATAAAAAAAGCGTTTGAACAGTTATTGTTAATGGAAAACACTCAACCGACCTCGAGCTTCACAAGCTGCTCCGCTCTAGCAAGAATAGCTTCTCCATTGACGTCCAACCCTGCGTCATCTGCAATCTCGTCGAGCCTCACTGCTCGCGCTAGCTTTTCACAGAAAGCGACGAACTAAAATAAGAAAATGCGGGTTGTTAGAAGAACCATTTCTACGGTACAATTCAATAGGAAAACTTGTGATGAATTTACCAGCAGAGATTCAATTGATTTCAACAGATAATAAGAATAACTGAAGAAACTGATCGTGACTGATTAAGTTAAAAATAACCAGCTAATAAATAGCAATAGCAGACAAATCATACACAGAACTCGGCCCGCGACTTCATTTTGACAATTAAAAACTTTGTCCATGGCAACTAGGTAATCGCGCGAGCAAAAATCAAGATGTCGTGTTACAAAATAAATTTTCACGCGCGCAGCTTGCAAATAAACAAGTTGTCTGCTTTATTGTTAAAAGGTAATCGAATGTGTCCTGGTCAAATTTCGAAGAAAATCACCTGTCTTGCGGCCTAACTCCGAACGAATTGCCCTCTTCCGGTCGGGCATTTAATGCAATTAAGTCGAATACGGTACCAAAAGACGCATGATTTCTTTTTTCGAATTTGACTCGACCTCATTCGATTAACTATAACAATCAGAATTAGAAATAACAATTACGGTGTTCACTGTACATTTACAGTCAAGCACTGCAGTAAAATACAATCTGTATTCAGTTTTCATAAAAATTCGTCTTGTACTGAGTAACCGCAATAACTGGTATTTCTGTATACTGATTCTTTACTTTTCGCTTGTCATCTTTAAGGCGATCTCGCTCTACGTCCGAGGTCAACAGTTCGCCCTCCAAGCCGTTAACCCGCTCCGCACCCTCCCTCAGCTGTGTCTCCGCTTCTGTGGCTCGTTTGAGTGTTGTTCTATGCAAATTTCGCTGGCTCTCGAGCTCGTCGCTCAAATTGCGTATTTGAGTCTTCAGGGAATCCGAGTTCTGTAAAACGAAAACCAAGTGTCAATGACTACCATTTCCATTCTCCGATTTTGTAAGAGAGCAAACTTTCAGTATTAGCTTTTAAACCTGCCAGTTTGGTCAATAACAAAGAGTTGAAGATTTAATAGCACAGAGTTCGAGAGCTTATAATCTGCGCTACTCTTACGAGGTCGCAAAACCCATAAGATTTTAGAATCTGGCAATAACATACAGATCCGAGGGTCTAGCCACGCACTCCGAGGGTCTAGCCACGCTTTAACGTCATAAAACCCGATATGACGCAAAGGTCTAGTCGTCTGCAGGTATATTAGAGCAGAGGCAGCACCTTCTTCTAAGACCCTGAGAGGAAGTCTGGCAACAGGAATCGAACCCAGGCCCTGGCGTCTTACCAACCTGGCGGCCGGTACAACTGGCAATAAAACATGGCCACTTTGAATGTGACGCAACTTAACTTCTTTTTTTCCCTTGATGTAAACGCACATTACAATCTCAATTTACTTGTTCCGCCACTTTTTTTACATCAGGGAACATAAATATCTAACAAGCAGTGCAACATGTAATGCAGTTCGTAGAGCCAGCTCCTGAGTTTTCAAAGACCCAGTCACCTAAAAAAGCGGATCTAAAGAGAGGATGAAGGTTTTCTTCAGGATAAACAATTTACTTGTTTATTTCCACAAATATCATGCTCTAAAAATTCATCTTTTTATGACAATTTTCTTAAGTTCCCACCCTACCCTTGAAAATAAATTGTTCCCTACTGTATCTTCCTTCAGTTACTAACTGGTGTTTCTAAGAAATACCTTTATACTCAACTAACGCATGAGTTTCGTTCAAAACTATACAAAATTTTGAACCACTTTTCTTACCATACTTAATTGTTGAAAACCCTTTACTAATCCGCTGATCTTGGAAACGATCTGGTCTTCCTGTGCTTCCACAGGGTCCTCAAGGTTTGACAACAGCTGCGAAACGTGCCGTCGAAAATTTTGAAGCTGTGCTTGAGAGGTCTGTCCCGTGTACTGGCTGTTATAAAGATCGCTCTCCAAGGAGGTAAGTCTGGTGGTACAAAAAGAGAGAGAACAAGTCAGCCACTTGAAAATGCAGTAATTTTCACGAGGAACGAATATAAGAATAACAAAACTCAACTAGGACACATCGATGCAGCTCCATACTCTTTCGAATTCTAAAGATTCTAAACGCGTACCCTTCTTTACCGAAGATCTAACATGTAAGTTTCTGGTGCGGACTATCCGATAAACACTGAGCAAGGCTGGGCTATACAAAGTTGGACGAGCTAATATTTACCAGGTGCGAGCCAGTTAAATTATACCCAAATTTTCGAAAGCTTATTGACTTGATTTCACGGTAATGGCTAAAATGATATTGGACAATATCAAAGGTTTAAGCACTTATCTGACTTACCTGGTGCTAGCTTAATTATCTGCCCTTTAGTCAACCATACCCAAATTGATAATAAATTTGTGCTTTATCGCATTTTCGTCCCCAGAGCAAATCGCTTCTCTTAGCCGGCGAGGCCTTTGCACGAGAAAGCCCCGCCGGCTAAGAGTTGGGACGAGAATGGCTTTGACGTAGTGTGGACTTTAGATTTTAGTCCCTCTCGTCCCTTTTTAACGGGGTAAGAAAAACCCGAGGTTGACGAAGCGGCAGATATAGAGCCAATGCGTGAACGTAAATGAATATTGTGAAGGGTGAAAGATTCTAGACTGCAAGGTAATGTAAACCTGAGAAATTGCCTGAAATCCTTCTGGGAGAGATCAAAAGCAGATTCGGTCTCGTGTTTGTGCTATCTGTACTATAGATCTGCTCTCGTTTTCTCCCAAACGCACCGCGGTTTGTACAGCCTGTGCAAACACGGGATTTCCTACAAAATTTAACTCAAACTTTGCCGCCAGGCTCCTTAAACGCGACGTCAAGAGCTGATGCAAGTGTACTTATTAACCAATCAAAGGGTGCTTATTATCTAAATAATTTCAAAATGTAATGTAATAAGTAACACTAGGAAAGCCGTATTAGCCAATTGCAGTATGAGTTTTTGGGAATTTCCAACTGCGCGCGGGAGTTGATCGTGGTGACGTTATGCTTTTGCAGTCGGTTGCTCGTTGGTTGTCAGCTGAAAAGTTTGTATCAATACAGGTTGTCTTGAGCCTCAACCGTTTACAATTGCGAAATAGTTTGTCTACCTTGACAATTTATCGTCAAGCTCCTTTTTTGCGGCTCCCCATGCCTCCTGACTTGAGGCAAGTTGTACTTTAAGTTTCTCAACCTCGACTTCGGATTCGCGAACCCTCTGCTGCATCAGATCTCGCTCCCTCCTGACGCTTTCCACTGCATGTTGGTTTTCTTCTGAAGACTTCTTTTCACTGCCTACCTCTGCCACCAGACGCATAATAGTTTCTCTGAAAAAGTAAAAACACGACTGTTAGACTCAAATAATAATACTTTAGGCTTGGGGGTGAAATTGACTAGTTTGGCGTCAACATGCATAAGGCCTGTTGCAACCTCCCACCAAAAATTCTTGTTACAGGCTGGCTTGGTGCTTCTAATTTGCAATAGCAGAAATTTACCTCAGTGGTAAGAAACTCTCACCTGCTTGCCTTGGACTCCAAATTACTTTCATGCAGATTTTGTGTAAGGGTAGAAACTTTCTCATGTAGTGCTCGATGCTCCCTGGACAACTGAAAAACCTACAATGTGTACAGCAGAAAAAAAAATCCTACTTTTCAATCCTATTTTAAAGTTTCCAATCTATCCCAAAAAACAGTCCATCAGGTTATTTTGGACCTATAATGCTAATAATAACTACTGTATTGTCTTAAAAATATAGAAAGTTCTTGTTATGCTCTTACCATTATTTTTGCTGTTATTTTAACTGCTGAGTACTGAATATTTGTTTGGAAGTTATACAATTATTGATTGCCAATCAATCAGATGAGGCAAATACCCAGAGGATGATCAGGCAACAGGTCAAAGAACTGTTACATGTCTGTAAATTAATTCTGTGAAAGGATAAATTTCTTAACTGCAAGGTTGCTGATCAAGCAATGTAATTAATGTAACAATAGGAAAGATGTGTGAGCCAATCACAGTTTAAGGTTTTGGGAAGGTGCCAAACACAGTGATGCTGGTATTATGGCTTTTCCATGTTGCCCTTTGGCACTTTGTAGTTAAAACAGAGTACTAGATAAAAAAGTGCACACTCACTCAGTATACTCACCTTAGAAACAAGGGTCTCTGTAGTGACAGACAAAGCTTCACTTCTGCTGATTTGCAATGCTCCTGCCAACTTTGACTGAAGTTCTCCAAACTAAAATGTTTTTACAGAAATTAGTTTCTTTCAAAGTGTGTGATCAAGCTGTTCTACATGCTGAGAATATTATTATGATAATAACTAGTTTTTGATAATAATTTAAGGTGTGATCGTTTGGGCCTAATCAAGAATAGGAATTTGCACTGTATAAAAACTTTGACTGATTCATGTGGCTGTTTTTCCCACGAAAATACAAACAAAACTTTATCAGTGATAAAACTCTTTTGAATTAGTAAATTTGAAATAGTTTAAATATTTTATTGCCCTGATGATATGGAAGAAACTTGATGCATAATAAATGCAGCAAACTCATTTAAGTTAAAAAAAGTTTGTTAGCTATTTAATTTGGACATGTTTAATAGTGTTATCGCTTTGACAATGAAAATTATGAGTAGAAACTTTGCACAAATGAACATTCTATTGTCCTCAAGACACCATCATCAGGTCTTAATATTTTATTTTGACCTGATGGTGGTGTAGGACACTGAAACGTTGTCCAGTGTTTCTACCAATAATTTTCGTTGTCAAAAAGCTATTTAATTATAATATTTAATACTCTTATATATAATTATAATATTTAATACTCTTACCCTGCTCTCCCAACTTGATGATCTCTTAGCTGCATCTTCCTCAGCTGAAATATGATGCTTCAAGGAGGACTCTGCTTGCTGCAGTCTGTCCTGTTGGGTTTGAAGCTCTTTGCGTAGAGAAGCAACTGTAATGTCATTGCGCGACACAACATTTTCCTTCTCTTCTGCTTCATCTTCTGCCTCCCGCACCCTATGTCTCAAGGACTGTACAAGTGCTGTTTGTCTGGCGGCATTCTGCTTGTCACTCTCTATCTCACACTGTAGCAAATGGAATAGAAAAAATAATTCCCAATGTCACATCAAAGTACCAAAGTTGAAACTCAAAAAAAATTAATTTAAATCAAATAATTAAAATAATGTTATAATGCATCAAGACCCAGTGTCTGAAAAAAGTTTTCTCTGATAAATTAGGCTTTCACTTACAAGGTCAGCACTCTAAAACTTCCAAGGCTAAGATGTTAAATTTTTAGTTGATTTTAGAAGATATCTTTTATCACTGTCCATATCCCTCTAGGTTATTTATAATGTACTAAATGAACAGTTCACAGGCTTTAATGTTGCATCAAGAGCTGCTGCAAATCACTAGCTTTGTTTTATTAATAGTCAGTTTATCATTTTACTGAGTCAGTGAACACTTAATTTCGAATTTACTAAACTGGATCAATGTGAAACACTTAAATCAGCAAAAAAATTCATAATGCAAAGTAGCAAATGAGTGTCTGAATGTGTGTATATGAAGACTAACATGCATGCATACGACAGGAGACTTAATTATAACTTCTGGTATATTCTACTATGTATAATTACTGTTTTTATAAATGATTTAGATCTATGCAAATAGGAAACCTAATACTGTACTTCAAGTGTTAAGTATATATTACGCTTTAATGTTCAGAGCATTCTTTTTTTAGTGCTTTAGATGAAATTAAATCATGCATTATGGTCATTAATCCAGTCAAGCACCTATCCCAAATATGAGCAACACACCTTGAGTTCCATTATCTGATGACTTCTTTCAGAGAGCTTCTGTTTTATCTCTTGTAACTAAAATCAAAACAAAATATATGTTACAAAGTATAACTACCTCAGATGTTAATACTGAACTGTGGCAATTAAATATTCAAGTTGAGAACTCTGCAAATTTGGGAACAAATTTTACACCTTAAAATACTTGACTTTGAGAGAGCTATAGTTACTTCACCTAAATAATGATCAGTGTATCTTGTTAAAGGATATGTTGACCCCTAAGGGGCCATGAATAAGATACTAAAAAACTTCAACCCCTTACCTACAATCACAAACTTACATACATAAAGGTTCCTTAGGAGTAGATATATCTATTTGTGAGCAACTTATAATTTATAAATATCATAAAATTATAAGTACATAACACTCTGAACAGTTTTAACCAGACAAAAGAGAAGTCAAAGCCAGCAACAACATCACAACTAGTTCAATAATAAGTAATGTGTGAACTGGAAATTATAAAGCTTCACATTCTTAAACTGATCCTCTGCTGGGTCTTGTGCATTAAAAAATTAACATATTAAAAGTGACTTTTGATGAAGTTGTCATCTCTCCCTACATTATCAATCCCTATCATCTCTTCATAACCATTGGGAGAATTTAGCATTACTTTCATACAAAGTCACTGAACTATGTTGTTTTTGTACTAGACCTTTCACTTCTCTACTTCTCTACCTCTTTTTGTAGGCTTTCGGTTGCTACTTTCTCAGCTGCCAAATCAGTTTGCGCAGTTTCAGCAGTTTGTCTGTAATGTGAAAGCTGTGATGTAAGGTGTTCTCTGTCTTGCTGGAGCCGAGATATTTTGTCCCTAAGAAGCTGAGTCTCATCAAGCGATGACCCAAAATCTAACGAGATCGACGCAGGGCTCATTCTTGTTGGTGTACTGATGTGGTCTCCCTGTGCAAGATAGGACAGTATATTTAAAAAATATTTTTAACAGGTTTATTTTTACCACAGCTGCAACTAAATAATTTATACAGATGATTACGAAAAGCTGTGCAACTCCTTAAAAAGTAATCATTAACACCACTAATTGATATACCAATTAGCTTGTCTTAAAATCTAAGACATTCCTCGTTTTACACAACTAAATTGGATACATATGTTGCTTACAAATTAACTAAATATTTTGAATTCTGTTATATTCTTACTCCAATACATATTTCATGCCATAAATAATGCTTTGTCTATTTAGTTTTAGAAACTATGCATTTGATTTCAGGTAAAACTTTGAAAAGCGCGATGCACAATAATAGTATCGAAAATTTTCAATGAACAAAGAAGTCACGTTTTTATGTAAACATTGCTTCTTTTCAAGCTACTGTTTTTCGAGTGGTTTTTATTCGCAGTACTCGGTTGCTAGCTAGTACGTTTAACAACACTCCAAGTTGAAATTGTTTAAATAATTAATTTGTTAAGGCCACACTTAAAACAAGAGCAAATTTATCTAAACAGACAGAAAGAAAAAAAAGATTTTTTTCGAGAAAATGAAAAAACACCAAAGATAATTTTTTTTTGACTGAAGTATAGTGAACAACCGTAACACTTGCAAGTTATTTTTAAAAATAGATTATTTCGAACTGCAGTTATTCGAACGGACAAAATAGACTTTGTTGTAAAACTAACGAGACCTTAAAACCAAAATACCAAAATATTTTCCATCGCATTGATATTTGCGCTTTTCATAGTATAAACTGTTCTTTTTATGTTTCGAATTTGAACTCTTGTGTCATTGTTTGAATATAGAGTTACTCGAGTCTTAACAAACTTTTAAATGGATATACAACACTTCACTACAGTTACTATACTACTGGTATAATTCTAAAAAGCTAATGGAAGGTTATAAAATCTTATCATTTCATGAGCTCGAGGGCCCAAAACGTAATTTGCCTCACCTCAATTTTTTTGGGGACTGGTGAAGCAGTCCTGGAATTATCAGTGCTTGTTCTTCTAAATCCAATCGTCGGAGGCGAAGCACGATAGCGCTGTCTTTCGTTTCCATGATCGCGCCACAATTCTCGAACATCTGATCCGGAATCTTCCAAAAATGTTAATTGGGAAGGCGACTTTGGTTCAACAAATCCTTGTCTTTGAATCCTTGGAAAATGCTCTGATCTTTCAGGGTACGAGGATGCCATTGCACCCAACTAATTCAAGTCACTAACTATCACTAACTTGTACTGTCAGAATCCTACTGAAGTCTACTTACAAGATGGCGGAAATAATATTTATTCCGCTTGTTGTTTCCATGGTAGTTGCGACTAACCGATCTTGCCTCGCTTTGATACTTTACTCGAAGACTAAATACTCCTGTCTAGGGTGGGGTGATGATCAGAACCAGGGAAGCCAAGAAAGTTTTCAAAAAGCTGCAACATGAATCAAACGATTTTCACTACCCTTTGATACTACCCTGCCGTACTTCGATACGGAAGAAGCTGTTTTTAAAAACGTTTTTCAGAATAAAAGCAAAGGGATTTTCATGATTACAGGTATTCTGTACCGTGGCTATGAATACCTGACGCGCGCTAGAGGCATTGGATATTTTTTATTGAAGTCAAAAGACAAAAAAACTCCAAAGATTAATGTTTGTAAGTAAGAAAGAAGCTTTGCACTTCATCACCAAATCAGCTAATCGGATACTTGTTACTGTTAACGCATCATTTGATTAGAGAGAAATTTGATTGGCTGAGGCCAAATGGATGTCAAACAAATTGTAATAGATCTGCGTTGCTATTGGTCGGCTTAATTCTTCAAACGACACCATTGTGCCGAGGGACGCTATCGATTATTTGCTTCTGTTCGTTTTGGACTGTAGTTGGTTTATTACAAGGGAAACTTAGTAGAAAGTAAGCTCACTCATTGTATTTTCATATGATATGTATCACAGTAAAGATCTAAATCTTATTGTCTTAATTCTTGCTTTTAGCTATGGATACACCAAAGTCCGTTCCCGAATTGATGGAGTTCGTTCAAGCGACCCTTTCAAACATGCAGGATAAATTTCAAACTGCCGAAGATACAATTGTCATGCGACTTAACGAGACAGGCAAAAAAATTGACGAAATTGAGAAAGGCTTAACAGATCTTATGGATCATTCAGGCATGGGAGAACCCTTTGATGAAGAAGACGATACAGAGAAAGAATCGGAAGATGACTTGCCAAAGGGCAGTTAACGATCTTTGAGTTGAGATGCATGGCTGCAAGGAGTGTAAACGAACATGTTGTTGTCAGGGCAGCTAGCTATGTTTGAACTAAGATGGCTGCCAACTGTGTTAGCGAACATTTCGTTGTCAAACAACGACTGTTATTTAATTTGTAGGACGTTCCCGATTGGTTTTATTGTTGCAAATCTTGCTTGCAATGGAGGCAGACATAAGTGATTACCAGGACTCGAAGATCAAGCTCGTTTATAATGTAGTGGTATAACTAGCGTTGTTTGACATGTGGAATTTTGTTTATCAGATTTTCAAATTCTTTTTTGCTAGTTATTTATTTGAAAGTATACAATATTAAACTCTTATTCATGGAAATTACAACATGGCGATTAATATAATTTTTTGAAAACTTTTAAACAGATCTGTCTAATAAAATCCAGAGTTTTGTGTCAAGTTTTGAGTTTGTCTATGTAATTACTTTTGCAACTTTTGGTATTTTGGGAGATACAGTCACACAGGTTTTATACTGCATTACTGTACTGTTTTAGGGCAATTCGAGTCGATTTTCTCTACAGATATAGTAAAACTCTTCTCACAAATACAGCAACAATCTATTTTTATATCATGATCATTCTGTTATCTGCTACATTGTATTATGGAAAGATTGTTACAAGTTACAAAACCCTTTTGGTTTCCATGCCGTCCCATAAAAATATTTTAACTTAAATTGCATATTAATCCTAATGATCAGTGTGGCACAGTAGTGAACAGTTGAAATGCAGCATGAACTTGTCTTTAAATTATTTGTAAGGCATATTTATTCTTCAGTCTATCTTTTTGTGCACAAGGCAACCATCCAAGATTTGCTGGCAGGCCTAGCTCTTCACTCTTCAATGTATATATTCAGGTATCCCAACTCAAGACCTAATTTTTTATCGTCTTGAAAAAAAAAACTAGCACAGATAATGAGAAACATCTGTTTGTAATACCGAACCTAAAATATTTTTAAAAACAAAAAAAAACCCATTGCAATTTAAAAACATTCAAAACAGCAAAAAAGAAGGTCAGCGGTGATACAGTTAACGCTTCGCTTCGTGTCGGATTGAGACTGTACCGCTATTCCGCTACCAGCTGCAGTTTTGTAAAACCCTAAAAGGTACATAATATAAAACAAGGGAAAATAACGTTTTTCTGCACCTCGAAACATTTTACAGAATGTCGGAGTTTGTGATCAACCTTGCCCGCGGTGCTCCAGATGACGAACTTTTGGAAGAGTGCAGACTGTTGATGCAAAAAGCTTCAGAGGTTTTTTTCAATTCTGGGAACCTTGGTGCATTTGATAAACCATCGACAGATGGTGGTGAATTAGAAAGACACTATTTAGCACAATTTCTGTCTGAGCAATATGCTGACCCTGTTAAAAGTGACGATTTGGTAATGAATGGAGGGGCATCACACGGTCTTTATGTTCTCCAGAGTGCATTTATGCAGGCAGGAGACTTGGTCTTTGTTGAAGAACCGACTTACTATCATGCTATCAGAATGCTTCAGAAAGACCTTAAAGTAATAGGAGTTCCAGTTGATGATGAAGGCGTCGTGGTTGATAAACTAGATCAGTTTCTTGTTGAGTACTCAAAATACAAGAGCCCTGCTTCAAAGAAAAAACAATTTTGGGCCATGGTTTACCTTGTGCCAACGTTTCACAACCCTACAGGAAAGTGCCTCAGCGCAACTCGATGTACACAACTTATTGGTGTGTTAAGAAAACATGACGTGCTTTGTGTCTGTGATGACGTGTACAACTGTTTAGCATTCATGGAAGATGGTCCTCCGTTTTTTCAGGCAGCGCCAAAGCGCCTTTTTTCTTATGATGACAAGTCTGATCCTGATTATACTGGTAATGTAGTTTCAAACTGCTCGTTTTCTAAGCTTCTGGGTCCTGGTTTGAGGCTTGGATGGATAGAATGCCCAAGAAGAATTAAAGAGTTTCTTCAATATCAAACCCTTGTCCTTGCTGGCGGTGTTGCAGGAATTACAGCCTCAATTGTTTCTGAAGCAATTAAGATGGGTCTTGTACAAGAGCATGTTAAGAAATGCAGAGAGAGATATTATTTGCGAATGAAGGCCATGTGTGAGGCAATTGATCAGTTTATGCCAAGTTCTGTGAAATACCAACCACCAAGAGGTGGTTATTTCATTTGGCTGGAGCTACCAGAAAGTATCAACACTGAGGAGCTCCTTCAAACTTGCAAACAAGACTATAACATTCTATTTTGTTGTGGATTTCACTTTTCTTGCACGAAAAGTTTCAGAAATTGCATCAGGCTGTCTTTTGTATATCATACACAAGAAATTATAAAGGCAGGCGTTCAAAAGCTTGGCAGTCTAATAAAAGAAATGCTTGGCCAGTGCTGAATGTAAGCACTATATTTTATTTGACCAAGTAATAGTTGCCACCCTCTGTTAAAATAAATTAGGCCAAAGTTTGGAAAGCGAGGAGCCAAGATTGATTACTTCTAGTGTTGAGGCAACAGACAAGTTCTTCTTGTTGTATTTACAACATTAGAAGTAATTATGATCCATTTGTTAAGTTATCCACCCGAGTTTTTTTCCCTATATTGCCTGAGTATGAGTAGTGTGAGAGCCATGATTAAAAGTTGAGGAACTAAAACTTACAGTCAGATGTTAAACAAGCAACAGGGTTAATTAATAAGGCATACATTTTTAGAGAAAAATAGCTTTTACTGGCATGGCCCATAATTCTTATGGTAAGAAATTTTGCAGTTAATTAAATTACCTAACCATGTAAAAATCATCATTTTTGCCTGTTCTCAGCTGAAAGCAGCTCAGTCCCTGTATTCTTTTTAGTTTAAGAAAATAATCCTGGTGTAACATGCGCTCTAATTGGTTACAAATCTATTTTCTCTGAAAGAATAGAAAATGGATTTGATGTCACACAGCTCAAGATCTTTTTTTTCTCTATAGTTATTTTTTAAAAGTGATAAAACAGCATCACTTGTGTTTCTAGACAATTTTAGAAAATAATCCTGATGTAACATGCACTCTGATTGGTTACAAAATATTTTCTATGAGAGAATAGAAAATGGATTTGATGTCACACAGCTCAAGATCTCAAGTCTAGATTTTCTAAAATTGTCTAGAAACACGTGCGATGCTGTTTTTTCCCTTATTAGAGCTAGAGTGATAAGGGTAATTAAAGTGAAGATACATGTTTTATAATAAAGATAACATTTATCCAATGAGGTCATCAACACCTTTTTTTATAAGTGTTCTCAATCCTATGATTAACAAAAGTTACAGCAGTTTAGGTTAAAAAGTTAATTGCAATATTGGAAATGCTTAAATAAAATTATTATATTAATCTTTAATGTAAGTATCAGAATAATTACTTTATTAATTTTTAAATTTTGCATCATCATATATAATTCAAGGCAGTACTAAATCAGAGTACATGGTCTTCAATTCAGTAGCTGAAAAAACTAGTTGGGTATAAAATAAGAGCCTGTACTGCAATCTTTTGTGGATGACTTTTCCTCAAATTATCCTGATGGTTCTTTTGCAGGCAGTATTTTCAAACAAGATTTTAGCACTGTTGTAGTTAAATACAGACAAGAAAGTCAGCACAAAAAACATTAGTGAAATCTGTGGTCCATAATTCTCTACAAAATCTGTTAATTGTCATAGTAATACAACCTAATAAAGTAAAAATGAATTTAATCAACAATATATATAAGTTCAACTTGTTTTTTTTACTGCACTATTAAAGCTTGCCTGTAGACTTTAACTGGCAAACCTATACTGATAAACTAAATTGCAGACTGTATACAATGTAATATTTAATTAGCTGCTTTGACATTTGAAGAAGTTCATTCACAATTCGTCATCAAGATTAGGTTTGGGGGTGGGGGGGTTTGGAAGGCAAGTAAA